>PVJS01012219.1:0-44294 GCA_004027185.1 Glis glis | reverse complement strand
CACGGAGGTAGAACACCCCTGGGTTCAATCCCCGGTACCGCAAAAATAAATAAATAAATTAATTAATTAATTAATGAAGAGAAAGACCAGTAGAAGAAAGGAAGGGATTTGGGAGAGGGAGGGGGGAGGGGAAAAAGAGGATTGACCAAGGAAACCGTTCAAATAATGTTATATCTGCATATGAAGGTATCCACATATGATTCTCAGTAACATATATGGGGAGAGAAGAGAGGGAAATGGGGTGGGATGTGGAAGGAAATACACTATGTGAAGGGTATTCTTGTATGTTTATAATCACTTCAAATTCCACTATGATCTATAATTACAATGCACAAATAAAAATATAAAACAAAATCATATGTCATCAAGCAGCTGAAAAAATTACCACCATAGACATCAGTTTCATATATGTTTAGAACACAATTTTTAATTAAACATTTTTTTAGTTTGAGATGATTGTAGAGTCACATGAAAATTAGATGAAATACCTTCTTCATTCATTTTCCCCAGTGGTAGTTCATCACGAGTAAAAATGCAGAACAATTCTATCACAGGGATCACTTATATCGCCTTTATATTAAATTTAATATGAAATGTAAATGTATGCAACGGCATTTTAGTGTTTCCTCTGGCTTTTCCTGCAACTTTTCAAGGTTATGCAAAAAAATAGTAGTAGTTTTATGATTTGTTTACGATGCTTATTTACTTATTCTATTATTTTTGTCGTTACAAGAAATTTTAATACAAAAATGTCCTCCTTATTAATAATTAGTTCATTTAAAGCTTCATGTAAAAATATGGTCACAAAATATGACCATCTTTAAAATTAGTTTGTTTTTCCAAACTTGTGGATATTCGTTTCGTAATGTTGGAGCAAATTTCAAAACTGGACCTGGTAAATGCAAAAGAATTCTAACGTCTAGATGCACTGATTGCAAAGTGCATGAGTATACTCTTTTATAATATTTTTTGATAAAGGTTATTGCCTGAGTGCCACAAGTTTTTTTTCCACATAATTTGGGCAAGAGATTTAATATTTATGTAGATACTACAGGGATGGAATCCTGGGAATGATGGGCAAACAGGCTTCTCACCACAGGTGCCATCCCTGCCTGTCCGGAGAGCCCCTTCCAGCTCCCATGACTGCTGCTATCGCAGCTTCTGCTGTGGCTGTTATCATTACTAATCTGGGGTCCAGTTCTGCCAGCCATGTTGGGGACACATGGGATGCCAGACTGCTGAGTCACGTATATGTGCACCTTGCTGCCAGGTCAGTTGATTGGCAGCTGTGTTGCTGCTGTGGCTGCAGGCCTGAACCTGTGTGAGCACTGCTGCCCCGCAGCTCCAGGGCTCGTGTTCACACTGCATTTTCCCAGAAGATTTCACTTCCAAAACATAAGTTCAATCACAAAATTACTAATAATGCTAAAATGGCTAAAGTCACAGCACATTAAACCAAGCACAGGTCCTTGGCAACTTTAAGGTCAAACTAACCCTTAAGTTAGCAGAATATTTTAAAAGTTGTTTAAAAGATATATTGAATAAATATGGATGTTTTTGCTCATTATTTTCAATGGGGCTTAAAAAATAAAATTTATAGATTTCACAAAGAGAATATGATAAGGTTTAAAGATCCAAACTTATAAACTTGGGAACACATGAGGCTGCTGACAAAAAATAACTAGCTCCAGTAAGCTGGAAGAGTTAAAGTTCTTAAATGGACATTCATTGTTATTCATTTACAAAATAAAGTCATGCTGTTATATTAAATTATCCAAACACACAAAGTATATATACATACAAGTATATACATATGAGTGTAAAATAAAATTTAATTTTAAGGTAAGAACATTATTTGTGTATTTGTTATACGATAATACGCAGACTGGATAATGAACCCATACATGAGTTTTCATTTGGGGGAATAAATCCTTACACTTCATAGATTAAAATATATAAATATTTTCAAAAACAGAACCAAACGTCCTAACGTTCTAGGTGTTCCATGAACAAGAAATGGAGTGTCCAGTGAACAAAACAATGTGGGCTACAGAAGTCTTGATAGTACTTATTATTTCAAATCACATTTAAATTAGTGAAAATTCAACTCATACCAATATACTAAAAATGATTTTACTACAAACCATACTACAAAATGAATAAAGGCTTTTAGCCCAATGGTCCATTCAAATTGAAACTAAACTTGATTCATTTCTAACTGACTCCCACCTCTTCTGTGCTCCCACAGAGCTTCAAGCATTCGTCTGTCATGACAACTGCCATACTCCGTGTTCTGATCTCCTCACGTGCCTGCATCTGCTCATAGATCAGGGCAGGGACCAAGTCTCATTGATCACATTCTGAAGTTAAATTGCATTGTTCAATGGAAACATTGCACATTTTTATTGTTGTCAAATGAAAGGGAGAATAAATTTTAACAATGATGCTAAACATAAAGAAAAGAAACTTCTTCCACCCAAAGGTATAGAGAAGGCATATTTCTAAGGTGTCTCGATGTACTTAGATATAATGAAAATAATTAAAAATTCTAATGGGATGTCGAGTGGAAATAGAACTTTAATTCTATTTGTATTATTTATTTCTTGATTTTGAAAGGAGGCAGGGTGTAGAAGAAGAGAAGAAACTAAATCAATTCCTTAAAATAATATAACTAGATAGTAGCCAAATTCTTTTGTGTCAGCATGTTGCTTTGTTCACTTATCTTCTTCAGCACACATGCACACATACACACTCGTAAGTAGGTAGAAATAAATATATATCGTATGTGCTTTAGTACTCTTTTAAATTCTCAACAACTTTCCCATTCTTTATTTTTTTCAGATCTTCCTCCCTTTCTCTCCTTCTATATTCCCCCTGCTTACAATCAGATACGGATTTCTGTATTCCTTTTCCCATACTCAAGTAATCACACATACTCACACATTCTGCTTTTTCCCTGAAAATTTGATAATATTATGATATCTATAATATGGTCATAACTGCATATAATTTTGTATATATATGTATATATATGAAATTTGGTGGATGAATCTCTGCATATTGCAGAAAAATCTCTCCAAGTAATCTGCTGTACATATAACTATGTACTAGTCCATTGTTGGTCATGCCATAATTATTTTAATTCTTTTCCAGTTTTTGCCACTACAAACTATTCTAGAATTAAAGAAAACTCATTCTTATATCCTTTTTCTATCAAACAGATTCTGAGGTATATGCTTGTTGGCTCAAAGAGAAAAGTTTTCAATTTGATTTTAATATATATATATTATATATATATTTTTAATATGTATTTGAATATATAAATAGAAAGGCTAAAAGTTTTTTAAAAACTAATATGTGAAAATATACTGTATAATCTTCTAAAATGAGAACTAGAATAATTACTTCTATTTGCATTTCCCTGACTAAGGAATCTGAGAAAATATTCATATATTTTTCAACTATAGTTTCTCATCTATGATGAAATTCACATTTTTCTTTATTGAATTATAATTCTTCTCTGAAGACTATATACCAACCCTTTGTTTATATGATATAAATATCTATTTCTGATTTATAATTTGCATATTAATCTCTTATTATATGATTTTTAATTTTTTTTATTGGTGCATTGTAATCAGACATCATGATGAAGTTCAGAGTGATAGAGGACCAAGTGCACATGGTGGTTGGTGAGCCCTCCCCCAGCTCCCACCTCACTCCCTCACCCTCCCTGTGCACGACATTGTGATTAGCATTTACAAACCTGTTTATGTACAACATGTACATTAAAGTGTTTCCCTCATTGAAGGAATACTCCCTTTGCCTCCTCTCCCCTTAGATCCCTTCCATAATTCTACTAGGGTTTCTTCTCCTTTTCTGGAGTCTCTCCTCTTTCTCCCTAGCTTCCACATATGAGGGAAAATATCCAACCTTTCACTTTTTGTGACTAAGCTCACATAGCATAACATTCTCCAGTTCCATCCATTTGCCTGCAAATGACATAATTTTGTTCTTCTTCATGGCTGAGTAGAATTCCATTGTATATATATCCCATAATTTTGTAATCCAGTCATCAGTTGATGGACACCTAGGCTGGTTCCATAGTTTGGCTATTATGAATTGTGCTGCTATAAACATAGATATGCATGCATTACTATAGTAGTCTGGTTTCAATTCTTTTGGGTAGATACTCAGGAGTGGTATAACTGGGTTATATGGTAGGTTCATTTCCATTCTTCTGAGGACCCTCCACAATGTTTTCCAAAGTGGTTGCACTAATTTGCAATCCCATCAACAATGTATCAGAGTTCCTACTTCTCCACATTTATGGTATAATTTACAAAACAAACATTTTGATTAATTTAGGTAGGAAAATGAGTCTGTAATTTCCTCAAGAGCTTCTGGATTTTCTATACTAACTAAAATGATCTTCCTAAATCTGGGATCATTCATTTGCTATATTTTTAGATTGTATGACTTTTACAATGATATCTTTTATATATGGGATTTTTTATATATGTAAAAATAGCTCACAATTTCTTTTATTCTAAGAGCATTGTCTCTTGTGTCTATGTACAACATTTAATGAACCATTGGTGTTAGCTGACAATAAATATCTCCTTATAGAATAGAACAAGGAGGAAATGCTTCAGGACATTTGGATGGACAAGGGTTTTTAGGACAAACCCCAAAAGCATAGGCACTAAAAGAAAAAAATTAAAGACAGAATTACGTCAAACTAAGAACCTTTAAACAACAAAGGAAAATATCAACAGAGTGAAAAGACCACCTATGGAATAGGAGAAAATATTTTCAAAGTATGCTTGTGACAGGGGTGGCTATCCAAAATATGTAAGTAACTCCAAAAACTCAATAGCAAAAAAGGTAAACCTATTAAAATGTGCAATATATTTAGGTTGATATTTCTCAAAAGGAGACATATGAGTGGTTGACAGGTACATGAAAAAAGGCTCAATGTCACTAATCATCAGGGAAATGTAAATCAAAACTACACTGAGATATCACTTTTCTACAGTAAGAATGGCTATTATCCAAAAGACTAAAAGATAATAAGTTCTGGCAAGGATGTAGAGAAAAGAGAAACTTTGCATACTGTGGGGATGTAAATTAGTACAGTCATTATGGAAAACAGGATGGAGGTCCTTTAATAAAATTAAAAATAGAACTAATTTATGAACAAGTAATCCCACTACTGGGTATATACGCAAAGGAGATGAAATATGTACATCAAATAGACAACTGCATTCCCATGTTCATTATTCATAAAAGCCAAGAAATGGAAATAATCTAAGTGTCCTTTAACTGATAAATATAGAAATTGTGGTACATATATGCAATGCAATACTATGAAAATAAGATTTTGTCATTTGTGACAATAATGGTTGAAACTAGAGATGCTGAGTGAAATAATCCAGGCACAGAAAGACAAGTAGCACATGATCTCACTCATATGTAGCATCTTAAAAAAGTCGATCTTGTAGAAGTTTAGAGTAGAATAGTGGTTACCAGAGGCTGGGGTAAGTAGGGGGGAGGGAGGTTGATCAATGGGTACTAAGTTATAGTTAGATAAGAGTAGGAAGTTTTGGTGTGTTATTGCACAGTAGGGTGACAAGATAATAATAATGCACTGTACAATTCAAAAAGTTGTAAGAAAGGATTTTAAAAGTTTTCACCATAAATAATAAATATTTGAGCAGATAATATTTTAACCTGATTTCAACATTATGCAATGTATAATACATCAAAACATTACATGGTAGCTCATTAATATGTGTAATATTTATGTTCTTATGTATCAGTTAAAAAGTTTAGCCGGGCGTGGTGGCGCACGCTTGTAATCCCAGTACTTTGGGAGGCGGAGACCGGAGGATCCGGGTTCACCGCCAGCCTCAGCTCTCTCTCTGTCTCTCTCTCTCTCCCCCCCGCCGTCTCTCTCTCTCTCTCTCTCTACCTAGTGAGGCCCTCCGCAACTTCGTGAGACCCGGTTTCAAAATAAAGTATAAAAGTATAAAAGAAAATAGGGCCGGGGGAGGTAGAACGCCCCTGGGTTCAATCCCTGGTACTGCAAAAAAAAAAAAAAGTAAGTCTAAAAATGCCATTTACTGTACATTGCCTGCCTGCTTTTTCTTTCTTTCTTTTTCTTTCTTTCTTTCTTTCTTTCTTTCTTTCTTTCTTTCTTTCTTTCTTTCTTTCGTCTTTCTTCCTTCTTTCCTTCCTTCCTTCCTTCCTTCCTTCCTTCCTTCCTTCCTTCCTTCCTTTCTCTCTCTCTCTCTCTCTTTCTTTTTCTTTCCTTCCTTCCTTCCTTCCTTCCTTCCTTCCTTCCTTCCTTTCTTCTTTCTTTTCTTTCTCCATTTATTTATTACTTTGGTACTGGGAATTGAACTCAAGGGCTTTCTACCTCCAAGCTGCAACCCCAGCCTTTTTTTGTTGTTGTTTTGAAACAGGGTCTTCCTAAACTGCTGATATTTGCCTCAAACCTGCGATCCTCCTGTTTCAGCCTTCCAAGTACTATAATAACAGGTGTCTGACACCATGTCTGGCCTGTACATTGTCCTTATATACATTGATGCTTATTTCTGGGCTTATTGTTCTGTTAATCTATTTGCCTATGTCTAAGCTGATACAACATGGTTTTAATTACAGTGACATTATCATTTAATATGATGTAAAATAAAGTCCCTTTTAATTCCAACCAGAGTTTAAACTGAGTTACTATGTGAGGGAATTTTCGCTAGACCATGGGTTAAGGCAGGTAAAAATCTGGAATACAATGCTAGATGTGGGCCAGGCAGAGTACTTCAGAGGATAATATGGTTGAGAATTGTCACTAAAACCAGAAACTTTGTATGTATACAGACACGTGACAACATCTGGAGTCCATACTGCTTTGTACAATGGGAGGAGGAACTATCAAAATCCACTCAGCAAAGCCCAGTGATGCTGCCAAATGTCCTACAATTTATACAACAGCCCACCTTACACCCTGCTATGCTTTGGGTGCTTAATGTCCCCCAAATGTCCATGTATTAAGGGCTTGGTCCCAGCGGTGGTGCTAGTGGAAAGTGGTGGAACTTTGGGGATTTGAGGCCTATTAGGAGGCCCTTAGTACACTGAGGGGTTTTCCTTGAAGGAGACTGTGAAATCCTGCCCCCTTTTGAATTGAGGTTGTCTGGCCCTAGAAACCACACTTTAACCATTACATTACACTACTCTTGTTTTTATAAATCTATTTATTATTTCAGACAAAATATTAAGGGTGAAATACTAACTGATTGGCCCAAATATCTCACTCAAGTTCTTTTTCACTGGTAAATTTAAAAAAAAGGAAAAGAGACCTCCAAAGAAAGAGTATCTAGAATCCAAGGTTTAGTAAATATCCAGGACTATTTCTAGTCACAATACTTATTTCTTTTATTATATGGATATTCTATCATTTAAAAAATATTATTTTTCACATTAATAATAATGGTATAACATAAATGGGAGAATCTATTCCAAAATTATTTTATGGTCCAAGTATTTCCAACTTAAATATAATCTGAAGTCTAGTAAAAACAAACAAATCAGTTACCTGTGAACTCCAATTTAATCAAGGCTTATCTCATTTTAATTTTACTGCACAGTAACTAATACATTGTCCTTTGTAGATTATTTTTTATTGTTCAAAGTTTTCACAAATTAGGAACATATATAAATAAACTTGCCAATTCCATCTGAGAATTTTCATAAAGAAATATTTTGAGCTTCTCTAGTTTTAACATAAAATACTTTCTAGTCATTTGTTTTGACACCCTGTCCATATTGTTAATGAATTTGGACCTGGATGAAAGGCTATTTGAAAGAAAAATAAAATAGGAATATTTATTGTAGAGTGCCCTAGACCTCCTGACACATGACATTAAAATTAAAACTAAGCCACGTAGTGTCCTACCACAGAACTAAGGCTCTCCAGTCCATCGGCTTTCATAGGAATAGAAATTTGATTAATTTAGGAGGCAAAATATTCCAACTTTATATATCTTAATTAACTTTTTTCTTTGCAAGAAAATTGCATATGGATATGTTCAGTAAGTGAAATCTTAGGCAAATATGAAATATAGGACTCACATATACACACATCAACTGTTAAAGTATTGAAGAATGAGGAGAATAATCCAGTGGTAGAACTAGAAGGAAAGGTAGAAGATGAGCTGTAAATTTTTTTTTTTTTTTTTTTTGCAGTAGCGGGGATTGAATCCAGGGGCATTCTACCTCCATGCTACACCCCCGGCCCTATTTTTTTATACTTTATTTTGAAACCGGTCTCACGAAGTTGCAGAGGGCCTCACTAGGCAGAGAAAGAGAGAGAGAGAGAGAGACGGGGAGAGAGAGAGAAAGAGAGAGAGAGAGCTGAGGCTGTAAAATTTTGATCACTGCATTCAATTTACTTCTGCAATCATTGAATAATCATATCATTTTGTCAATTACAGAAATACTAATAAGAGAGAAAGTTGCATTAAGAAGTACTTAACACAAGGATTATGACAGAGCATAATTTGCCTGAAGTCACAAAAAGTGTTGCCCAACAGTTGTGAGCTCCTAAAAGACAGTGTTCACTTGAATATGCCATGATTTTACATTCAGTTTATCAGAGAACAGAGCCAGGGAAGTATATGATTGGTCCCCAATGATTTCACACTGCTGAAGTATAGTAATCATAAATAGACTTTGGGGAAGCAAGTTTTGTACTCATTAGTGATTGAAAGAGAATTATCACTGTCTTTATTTTTTGTTTGTTCTTTAATTATGCCCCATTAAAATCACTGGATTGATGTTTTACTATAAATGGAAATGTTTAAGAAACACCCTGAAGAAGTCTCTATCTCAGCTGAAGGAAAACATTATTACTCGGGAAGTTGAAGCAGGAGGATCACAAGATCACAAGTGTGAGGCCTGCTTGGATAATTTAGGAGACCTGTCTCAAATAATAATAAAAAACAGGGCCAGGAATGAATGAAGGTGAATATATATATATATATATATATATATATATATATGTTATATATAGTTCAATATATAGTTCATTTTAGGTTGATAAAGAACATACCAAACACTATGCTCTATTGGATTTCATGACCTGCTGAAGGTGATATATAGCATTAGCACTATTTTTAATGTATTAGAAAGTAGTGTATTATTTCCCTTCGATTCCTATCATAGAAGTTTCTTATCTTCTTGAATTTATATATGCATTCTTGAGAGCAATATCTCAAAATGAGTTAAATGCCATGATTTTTAGCAGTAATACTTTTTAAAAAATTAGATCTAGAATCACATATATTTTCAGTTGGAAAATTTATTTTTCTTATATTTATTTTATTTTTCTTATATTTATGGTATATTATTTATATTTATTTATTATTTATTTTTCTTATATTTAGTGCTGTGATTTTCATATAAACATTTTTATTTCTTTTTTGTGTGTGTGTGGTACCGGGGATTGAACCCAGGGGCGTTCTACCTCCGAGCTACACGCCCAGCACTATTTTTTATCCTTTATTTTGAAACCAGGTCTCACAAAGTTCCAGAGGGCCTCACTAAGTAGCTGAGGCTGGCCATGAACCCGGATCCTCCGGTCTCCGCCTCCCAAGTACTAGGATTACAAGTGTGTGCCACCACGCCTGGCCAAACCTTTTTATTTCTGACATCAACCCTTTATATTATAGGGAGTTTGAAATCGCTTTTAACACTAAAATTGAGTTATTGCGCAACTAAATTATTATTTCCATAAAGAGTGATGTTTAGTGATTTTAAGAGCTTGTTTTTCACTTGTTTTTTGGTCAATTAATCCCTCGAGATCTAAGTGTCCTTTTTTAGGCTTCAATAATGATGATAAAACACAAAATTTGGAGTAACTAAATTTATAAATTAAAATTTAATGATGCATAAAATCATGGATATTTTCTCATACTTTTGTTTAATGTTACACATTATTTTAAAATAAAAATTAAACACATCAATACACTATTTTAAAATTTGGCTTGTCTGTTTAACTCTTATACTAATGGTTCATTAGTACTGCTTACAAAACAGTCCCCAAATCAGACATTATTTTAATATTTTTAAGTGTGATTTTTCTAATGTAATTAGCTTTTTTTTTTTTTTTTTGCGGTACCAGGGATTGAACCCAGGGGTGTCTTACCTCTGAGCTATACCCCCGGCCCTATTTTTTATACTTTATTTTGAAACCAGTTCTCACAAAGTTGCGGAGGGCCTCACTAAGTAGCTGAGGCTGGCTGCGAACCCGGATCCTCTGGTCTCAGCCTTGTAATTAGCTTTTCAAGCAAATCAAAATATTTATTTTCATGGGGCTCCTCTTTGTATAGGTAAATATAAACAAATACATTTTAATGTTTATTCGTAAATATATTTTATATATATTAATATATATCTGTCGATATACACGCATAAATAAAAAGTAACATGGAAGAGATAAGCATACATCGAGCCTTTATTTCTTCCATGGTACTAGTATATCATCTCATTGCTCTTCCTGGTAATTTGGAAACCTAACGTGATATTGTTATTACAAGTAGGGAATGCAAAGCTTAGAGAAATTAAGAAACTTCCTCAAAATCACACACTTATAGGTGACAAAGCTGGAATTCAATGACCATTCTGTCTG
The DNA here is from genome assembly GCA_004027185.1 of Glis glis. NCBI lineage: Eukaryota > Metazoa > Chordata > Mammalia > Rodentia > Gliridae > Glis > Glis glis. The sequence goes on along the minus strand of PVJS01012219.1, from coordinate 33,607 downwards.
AACCACTGTTTAAACTTTCTCCATTCCAATCATGAGTCATATAATTCATAACCATTTATATGAACAAAAGTCATGATAATTATAATGTAGGATTTCCAAGTATTTTAAGAATATAACCACATCACGGAAATTCTTTAAAGGACATGTTTCATCTCAAGCAGCAAAAGGGAACTTCTATTATACCTTAAGGAAATATTTTGAAAATTATCTAATATCTGCATCAGAATGAAACCTCTATGAGAAAATGTTTAATTAGTGTGAAGCCAATCAAGGTAGTTTGGCCATACACTCAAACTTCATTCTTACATTTTCCTGCCGGCCAAGAACTCTCAATGGGTTCTCCTCTTCACCTGTCCCCAAAGCCTGGGAGAAAGCAACCTATCCTCTTACGTAATAATAACAGTCCTTTGGAAGGACCCTTGCCTGCAGCTCTATCTGCCACAGTAATGGAAGGTACAGATAGGATAGGGTGACAGGTTCAATCTGAAACATTAAAGGATGTTGTGTGTTTTCACTCAACACCGGGACCAAGTAAAATAAGCAATGATTCATATTTCCTATGTGCTATTATTTAATATGCAATTTTAAAATTAATTTTATGGGTTTTAGCCAAGCAGCTTTACACTAATGATTCTGAAATTAGTAAATCATCTCTTTTGATAGCATTCTCAGATTGTTTAACTCTATTAATTTGAGGTTTGAGAACATTGGTCCTGTTAAAATCTACTAAAACCAGCCAAGCAATGTGGCACATGTCTGTAATCCTAGTAGTTGGGAGACAGAGAAAGAAAGATCGCAGGTTCAAGACCAGCCTCAGCAACTCAGCTAGACAGTCAGCAACTCAGGGAGACCCTCTTTCAAAGTCAGAAACAAAAACAGCTGGGGGCCCACAAACAAACAAACAAAAATTACTAAAACAAAATCAAATTATACTGAAAATAAAGAATCATAATTCTTTTGATAAGTCCAAATTTATGTTCTTAATAAACAGAGGCCCCGATACAAAAAAGAAGCAGAAAGTTAAAAATGTCATTCCAACATATTCCAACATGTGGTGTTCATTTTCTATTATTACATCATAAAATTCAATAAATATACATTTTGTTAATATAAATGTATTACATTATGAAAGAATAAATCGGTAGATTTTCTTTCTTAATAATGTGTATGCAAGTCAATCTATAAGATAGATGGTAGAATGTGGAAAGAATTTGGACTTTTTGTGAGGATTCAATGAAAGACAACATAAAAGATTGACACATAAAAGACTGAATAGAAGTGATAATAAACAGTAAGCGTTTTGTTTTCTACCTATACTCGTTCTATAAATGAAGGCTACATTTATTAATGGTGTGTGTACATGTGTGTATATATTTGAATGTAACAAATATGTTTGTAGTGCTTTCTGCTACCAGGTTTAATTTTAAACTTTTTACAAATATATAAATCAGGAAAATTTTATTACAATCAAATGTCTGGATATAGGCACAACTAAAGTACAGAAATATTTAAACCACAGATAAAATAAATTTGTATGATAGTAAGAAACTTACTTAGTAATTAGTTATTTTTGTTGAGGTACAAAGAACTTTTTCTTTACCACAAAAAGCATGCTCTCACTTGTTACAGATTCTGAAACCCCATGTTTGTAATTGTAAGAATTTCCCCTTAACACTTAACATTTCCATGTCATTTTGATGGTATGGTACAAAAGTCTCTGCTCTTTCTTTTTCTACCTGGTTTTGCTACTGGACTGGGGCTTTCACTACCACAGCTAAGAAGTGAAAGTAAAATAAAATATCAATCCAATAAATATTTTTCTATGGTAGACTGATTTTACAAAAATATATATTCTTATATGCATAAACATATTCAGATTACCCAACTTTATTTTATTCTAATATGTAAGGAACAATATATCATAAAATCACAGAAAATATTAATTTCCTTCCCAAGGTATTACCTACCTTGTTTAGAGATTGAGAACTAACTACAAAACAAAACAAAAAAAACCCCACAAAGCAATCATTATTTCCATTATATTTGCATAATCATGATAATTATAACACCATCAAAGACAAGAAGATTGAATATGCTTTATATAGATCTCCTACAAAAGGGATCTTTATAGATATGGTTATTTTCATAAGACCTTGTGATAGCTAAAACAGCTTTTTTTTTTTTTTTTTTGCGGTACCGGGGATTGAACCCAGGGGCGTTCTACCTCTGCGCTACACCCCCGGCCCTATTTTTATACTTTATTTTGAAACCGGGTCTCATTTTACCGGTGATGAGAAAGTTCAGGGTTTCATTCACTTGCCTGTGGTCTCATGGTAATAGTAGAATCTCTCCATTGGATCTCTGGCCTGCTAATTGCAGGTACAGTGCATTTTAAGTTGCACCTTAATAAATGATATCTTGCACTCTGCATACATATGAATATTTAAGAGGAAAAAAAACAACAATGGTCTGGTTGTACCATCTCCACTCTGAAAGTGATAGTGTAAGTCAAACTATTATTATAATGTAGCTGGGCAAAATAATAAGATACCCACTGTGATCTGTATTGCCCATCATTGTCATAGAGTTGTCTGTTTCTAGCATATATTTCCATGAGATCACTAGCTAATCAAATTATGTAGAAAATGATCCCCCTCTGCCTATGTTGCTTCCATCACAAGTTTAAAAATGAATGATAATGTGTGATCACTTAAAATTATTGCATTACTTTAGAAAAATATTTTAAAAAGTCATCTTGTTTATAGATGAGTAATAATTATACAAATCAGCAACAATATATGTTTTTTAATTCTAAAGGCATGACCTTAAATTGCATACAAACAAAACCTTCAGTTACAAGTAATGCTAGAACTTGGTGTATTGATTAGGCAATCTAACTGGATAAGCCTAGGAAATCCTCTGCTGTGTAAGGCTGCGTAAAAGGCAGAAAGTATTGAGCACTTACAGTTATTTTTAGAAGCCTAACTCCCAACTTAAACCTCTTATCCTGTGATGTGTATTTAGTGTATTCTTAGTAGGTAAGGCTTGTATGTCAGATTACCCCTCTGACAGAATATTCTGCTTTGACTTCTAAATCTACATAAGCCTTATACAAATGTAAATTGTATAATGTGTAGACTCCTTGATCTCAGGTACAACTGCACAGAAAATTCAAATACCAAACAGTGCTTAAGAGAATTAAAACACAAGTTCATAGATCTACAGAATATCAATCCAAATACCCTCCTTTTACTCGTACTTAGAAAGGTTAAATCCCTAGAGTCTCAGTCATCACTGATAAATCAATTCTCCACTTATATTTGAGTCTGTGGGTGGTGTGTGTGTGTGTGTGTGTGTGTGTGTGTGTGTGTGTGTGTACATAAGAAAAAGAGACAGAGATTTCTTTTCAAAGTTCAAATGATCTTGTCTCATCCATATTCCTGAATTCATATAAAGATTGATTTGGAAATCTACAGCAAACAAGAACAGAAAGAAGAATATTTGAAAAATTCTGTTTCATTTTCTTTTGTTTTTTAACTTCTGGCTTTTGATTCCACCAGCTTATAAACTAAGAAAATCATGATTCATGCATAATTCCTATTTCAGATGAGCTCCTTTCAATTCTCTAAAATCAGAACAAAAACACATGGACAAGTGTTCCATATTCAACCATGGCATTACTAACCAGAGAAAATAAGGTGAAGCAGTTCCCTTTGCATGTTAGTGAATACCATTTGAAATCAGGCTAATGAGGATAGTCAAGCTATTTTCTTACAACATAGAGAAGAAAACTAAGATTGTCTTATGTTTATAAAAAGCCATTTACATTGCATTTCCGATGGTTAAAAAACAAATACAAATGCAAGCCAATTCATATTATAATTCATTTATGAGTTATTAGTTTTGGGGAATGAAAAAGAAATAGGAAAAAATAAACAAATAGACCCAGAAAAGGAGCATCCCTAAATCCTGCAATAGAATTCTTATTTGCTTCTAATTCTAATATCATCTAAGGCCAACATCTCCCACATTCTGACCACTTTGTGTGTAAGGCATAATAATAAGTATTCCATGAAGGAAGCATACTACTTGATGTAATTCCTGTAGAAGACTAAACTGTAACATCTTAATCAGGCACAATGCCAGGTTTGTCATTAATGGCAAACTAACCTTTGGAACACATCCAGACAGGTCATGAATGTGTCTTGTCTTAACTTCCTCCAATGTGGAAGGAAACAGCACCATGATTTACTGGCAAAGCTAGTGAATGCCTTAATAATTAACAGCATGCATTTCTCAGTCAACAGGGACTGTTCAGGAAAAGAAGTAAACATTCAAAACTTAATTATTTAGCCTGTGTATCATTTGTATGACTCATGCCAGATTTTCCCAAGTTACTACTGAAATGATTTATCTCAAGTGATTCAGTAGTCTTACATTTCCACATTTCTTTAAATACCATTGACACAGGTTAATAAATTCATGTGTGTGTATTGGGGCATGAGTTTATATGTATGTACACCTCCAACTTGCCTACAAGAGGTGTAATATGGTGATATCCCCTATGTCTGGCCAATGTGCTTCCCCCAGTTCTGTGGACAATGGGAACAGAAGCAGCAGTAAGCTTCAGGAAGACCCCTCCTCTGACAATAAAGGAGAGAGGAAGGGGGTACTCAGTCCTATAACCAGAGAAAATCAATACAAAAAATGGTTTCTCAAAATTTCTCTCATGTATCCTTCTAAGAGGCTTATGATTACTTCTTTTGAGTCTCTCTTTTAGTTAAGAGAGAAAAGTGAATGAGAATGTCTCTGAAAGGCCACTATTTAAATGTCTGAACTATTTAAGTGCCTTTAAGTCAGCATGCAAATATCTTCCTGCCATGGCCTGAAGGTTCCATGACTGACTCCAACAGAGTTCAGGGTTGGCTCTCGGGAAGTTGGAACTGGGTAAACACAGGTTGACACAGGATGGAAAAAGCACGAGGAGAATCCAAAGACAATTTTTTAAGGAAAAAAAAAAGGATTGAGTAACATAAAATTGAAAGCAAATGACATAGGTAGGACCTTTCAATCGGAAGGAGATAAGGTTAGAAACCTATATCTAATACATAAGAGAGCGTGTAGGCAGATTGGTGTTACTTTGGGATGTCCTTGGCTAGCTTTTATCTACTATTGGAAATATAATATGTGGTTAAAATGGAAAAATATTTCAAATAGTTTTTTTTTACTTTCTATTCTTTACGATGAAGTGATATGGTAGAATAGTGTGTGGGGGGGTTACTCAAAGGTTGCTAAAGGATGAAAAATCAGAGAGAGATGGTTCTATCTAGGGAATAAAATCATTTATAGAACTATAGAGTATAAAATGGCTAACTCACAAAAGAGTAAATCCCAATATTGATTATTCACTGGGAAGGTGGGACCCAAGCAAGGGAGTAGGCTGAGTATCAAAAGAAGTCAGGAATAAAAAATTTAAATCTTTTAATTTTATGTACTTTTTAAAAATTTATCTGATATCAACACTACTGAGATACAAGAACATTTCATTAGAAGAGGTAAGTATATTGATATTCTTTATAAAGAAGTTAGTGCCATGAAGTATAAATGATAACATTACTGTTATTGTTAATAGTGGTACCATACATTGGTAATGGCACAGTTGCCTGAGAATATGAAATCTATGTGCTGATTCAAGGGTATTCTTTTTTCAAAATACACTGTAATTGGCACATTTAATTATATATCATAGTATGTTTCAATGTGATACACAGCACTTGGTGTAATTCCCTCTGGATCCCACCTCATTCTCCCTCCCTCCCCATGCATGCTTGTGAGGTTGGTAGTGATAAAGAAGGCTTGATAAGGGAAACAACTCAAATATTACTATGTCCATGCATGAAGGTAGGTAATTTGAGGATATTATCATTTTATCATGGCATATATTTTGTCCATGGTTTGTTAGCTACACAAAGGAAGAGGAATCTATGTAAGCAAGGTGAGTGGGCTGTCAATAAACTTTGGGTATATAACTCTTAAATGTGGAAAGAATGAGAATATTTATATTTAAAATAGTACTAGAATATCAGGAAGAGTTAGGGGTGGGATAATTTGGTTAAAGTAGTGATCTTTTTTTTTTTTTTTTGAGGTACCGGGGGTTGAACGCAGGGGCGTTCTACCTCCGCGCTACACCCCCCAGTCCTATTTTTTTTATGCTTTATTTTTTGAAACTGGGTCTCACGAAGTTGCGGAGGGCCTCACTAGGTAGAGAGAGAGAGAGAGACAGAGAGAGAGAGAGAGAAAGAGAGAGAGAGAGAGAGATCCGCGAACCCGGATCCTCTGGTCTCCGCCTCCCAAAGTACTGGGATTACAAGCGTGCACCACCACACCCGGCTAAAGTAGTGATCTTGAAAACATTAGCCATAAAGAAAATATTTTTTTCATTTCAAAATGCACTAAAACTTTTCTGAAGACAAATTTGAAAATGAACAAAGGTATTTTCAAAGATAATAATATACTACTTGAATAAATCTTCATAAAATAGATTCATGGTAAAGTCTCTTTTAGGAAACTAAATGATCAACAATATCTCTATGAACATACAATATAAGAAATTAAAGCTAATCTAAAAATCAAGATACATGTAACTCAAAGCCCAGCAAGTTTTCCCTAAGTTTAAGAAAAATAACTCCATATCTGAGCCTCATAGTTGACCTTGGGCATTAATAAATTGAACCATTATCAAGAGAAGAAGTTGCATAAAACAAATCTTCATAGCCAATTCACCATGATTATCCTGCCACAGTGTAACTGAAGGCATCTTAAAGGCTCTAGACTCACTAGACTACTAGCAAGAAGATATATGTTCTTACTTGTTGTTGAGTGAACCATCACAGGCATGTCATACTCTCTCCAAGAACTTAGTTATTTGTTAATATTTTCTTTCCCTTCCATACTTCCTCTTCCCATAAAAAAAAACAAACCAAAAACAAATCTGGCTTACCCTGAATTACATAGATAAACAGAGTTGAATAGGTTTCACCAAAATAAAACAGACCCTCTCCTGACTTCTAGCCCAGTTTATGTAGCTGGATGGATTTACCTGGACTCAGTTTCAGAAAGATATCACAAATTCTGTCCAAACTGAGCTCAACTAATCTGAGCCTACCACTAGTAAAGCTGTTTTCCTTGAGTCCCCAACTGAGTTAAGCATCATTTGATTGACTCTCTGCTTGACTCCCCCTCTCTCCACTGGATGGATCCAAAGCATCTGGTCAGAAGGGTGACTAAATAAAAGGCATTTCCATTTTTCCACCCAAATACCAAACAGTTATCAGACTAGCAGGCTTGAAAGTATATATTTTCACAAAACAACTAGTCAAACACACACAGACTAGACCAACAACTAAAAACAATCTTTCTTCTGTCTCCTCTCTTTATTATCCACAGGGTCCCAGTCTGTAGCTCCAGGCAGTCATGATATCATTTGATTTGAGACCATACTAGGTTCTGTTTCTGGATACTTCTATTCTCATGTATTTACAATATGGAAAATGACTTGGCATCTTTAATAACCATGCTTGTCTTTCTGCACTTCTTCCTTGATTGTGACCTCTAATAACTCGGAGGCCAGTTGTTTGCCTCCCACACTTTTGTTAAAATGAAATTACTTTTCTGTGGTCAGCGCTATGGCATAACTAGATATTGTCACCCTGTCATATCTTGTAAGCAGTGGTTGACATTAAACTGAGCCACCTGCTCCTTCGCCATCCTCAGACTTTGATTCTGCTCCTTTATTTCTAGAGTTGCATAACGTCTCTTTTATAGTTTATTTTACTTTGAATTCCAACAGAAAAACATGGTTCATTTTCATGATTCCAAAGAAAAAAATGCTTTATTTTTTAAACATTTTGCCTAGATTACTATAAATTTGATCATAAATTACAGTAGTATATTCCTTTCCAGTTCATTCTTTAGAGCAATCAGAAACAAGTCTAATCATGCCAATTCTGTGTTTAAAGTTATCTCATAGCCTGGAATATTAAGTCAAAACTAACAAGGGAATCACAAGAAACTGGCCATCATGAAGCCCCTTGCCTCTCTTTCAGAAATACCCCTTAACTTTTCTACCCCTTGTACCAAAACCCAAAGCTGTTCTCTTGTCACCAAGAACTACCTCCAGTTCCCCAACAAACCAATTCTCTCTTCTCTATGCTTTTATATAGGTAGTTTTCTCTTACTCAATGTGTTTTCTGGTTTCCTTTATCTTTGCCTGGCCACTTCTATTCTTTCAAGATGCAGCTCATTTTTGTGACTTTCTTGAGGATCTACCTGCAGGCCTCCACATCAGCCCTCCCATCCTGGTCCAGCTTCTCATCACTATGGCCTCAGTATTCGTGCTTCCATTTATCCTGTGATTGCATTTTACCATCTACTCCCCTTTACCAACATAATTAAGGCTATCTAAGAGCAAGGACCAATTTATAACCATTTTTGTATTGCAAATATTCACCAGAATGATTGGTATTAGGGGAGGCTAGGAAAAGTACTTAAGTATTTTAATAATGGTATTCAAGTATGATGCTGTTCAATAATGTTACCATAGCTACCTTGAATTATGTTGAAAGTTGGAAAGCCAGATGCCTTCACCTGAGTCAAAAAGGAAATTAGGACCTCTCATTAAGATTAAGGGTATTTCCACTGTGATTAAAATGTGAACTTTTGCTGGACATGGTGGTGCACACTTGTAATCCCAGTACTTGGGAGGTGGAGACAGGAGGACCGGGTCCCTGGCCAGCCTCAGCTACTTAGTGAGGCCCTCTGCAACTTAGTGAGACCCTATTTCAAAATAAAGGATAAAAAATAGGGCTGGGGGTGGAGCTCGGAGGTAGAATGCGCCTGGGTTAAATCCCTAGTACCGCAAAAAAAAAAAAAAAGAAATGTGAACTTTAAATTTAATAAAATTAAACAGATGCCTTCAGTAGTGTGATCAACTGTTCCCCCAATTGATATTGGTATAGCAGATGTCACAAACAACTCAGTATATATTTAAATACTGTATGAAAATTGAAATAAAACCGGGTATGGTGGCGCACGCTTGTAATCCCAGTACTTTGGGAGGCGGAGACCAGAGGATCCGGGTTCGCAGCCAGCCTCAGCTCTCGCTCTCTCTCTCTCTCTGTCTCTCTCTCTACCTAGTGAGGCCCTCTGCAACTTCGTGAGACCCGGTTTCAAAATAAAGCATAAAAAATAGGGCCGGGGGCATAGCGCGGAGGTAGAACGCCCCTGCGTTCAATCCCCGGTACCGCAAAAAAAAAAAAAATTGAAATAAAACCAAATAGTTAAAATATATTAGGTAATTTTTCTCATGAATACTTTATCAAGAAATCTGCATCAATGGCTAATTCTTAAGATATACTTTTTTTTTTCATTTTTTAAGACATACTCTCTTCTCACTTGATTTGCTTCCAGGAGGAAGGCAAATATCTTTTCACAATGATATATTTATGTTTTTTTTTTAACTCAAAGTACTGAGAGTTAAATTTGGAAACACCATTGTAATAACATAAATATTATCTTTTATATATATTCTTCAGGAAACAAAGATGGAATACATACATACATACCCAGTAAACATAAAATGACAAGCTACCTAACAGAAGTTGTTCTTGGTTCCCTTAGATGAGAATAATAAATCTAGCATTTATGTTGGAAGTAAAAATTGTGGTGTATTACCCAAATGTTAAATGTTACCAGGTTAATAAAAACCAGGCTTGTAGATCCTGTGAGAGGAAAATAGGTGGTACATCATAAAAATGCAGTTTTATTCATATATTTATATTTAGCCTCAGATGATTTATACACATATTACAAGTAACAAGATAGAATTATATTTTGCTTTACAAATCGTAATTAATCAGATAATACTGTTCTCAGTATGCTCCAATTTTCTCTTTAGGGTAGAGAATATGAGTGGCAGAAGTTTCCCCATTGAGGAATAAGCTATAGCTGGGCATGGGATGCATGATTGTAATGCCAGTACTTGGGAGGCTGAGACAGGAGAATCACAGGTTTGAGACCAGCTTTAGCAACTTAGCAAGGCTCTCAGCAACTTAGCAAGACCCTGTGTCAAAAAAAAAAAATAGAAAGGGCTGGGGATGTAGCTCAGAGGTAAAATGTACCAGGGTTCAATCCCCAATACCAAAATAAATAAATAAATAATAAAATAAAATAAATAAAAATAATAATAAATCTTGGTGAATGAACTACACTAGATCTTATCCTTTCCCTTACTGTACCCCCATTGGATTCCAAAAAGGACAAAGGCAATGCAAACATCTCAAATTTTTTCTGCCATTAATCTTAGGATACCTCATTGGCTAATCTTAGAAATTCCTGGGCTTCCCAAAATTATTTCCAATGCATGGACAAAATAATTCAATAAATTTAAATACACTAATGTTTGAATGTGGGCTAGGGATGTAACTCAGTGGTAGAGAGCTTGCCTACCATGCATGAGATCCTGGGTTCAATCTCCAGCATTGCAATGAAAATGAATGAACGAATGAATGAATGAATGAGTGAATGAATGAATAAATAAACAGCCAGGCATGGTGATGCACACCTGTAATCACAGTATTTGTGAGGCCGAGACAGGAGGATCATAGTTTTGAGACCAGCCTCAGCAACTTAGCAAGACTCACAGCAACCTACTGAGACCCTGTTTCAAACAAAAAAAGGGCTGGGGTGTAACTCCCTAGTACCACAAAAAATAAAATTAAAAAATAAAAATAAACAATGTTTGAAGATACTTTGCAACAACCCTGAACTATTTTGACATAGTCTAGGCTCAAAACTCAGTAGTAATGAGATCATTCAGGTGTGTATTTTTCTTCCTGTAGTGTCAGGCTCATAGCGTGTAGGCATTAAATATTGGTACTATTGTAATTAGGATTGACTATCCTTTATAAATGACCCAAGGTATTTTTTAGTTATACATCTATCTCTAAATGTAGAATCAATTAAATAATAAAACATAATTTTATTTCTACTTACTAGGTTAATATGATATTTCTATAATATTTTAGTATCTAAAATTTTTAAAGAAACAGCAATTCTCTGAGAAGCCATTTCTTTATCAGTATTCAGTACTAAGTTAGTTCAAGGTCAGAGTTAGGGGTGGAATCTATAGTTTGTGTTTGTAAAATTCTATACTATTTGACCTTTAAACTGCTGTTTTGTCATGCAGTAGCTATTACAGAGAAGAGATCATGTTATACCCAGTTTCATTTTTAAAATAAATGCAAGGTCATCGCCCCCAGCAGGTGACCGGAAAGAATACAGTGCAATATTTTTAATTGTGACACTCTACACAAAATACAATTTTTCAGGCCTTTTCAAAGAAATCAAAAACAAAAATAAATAAAACAATAGGTTATCCATAGTCAGCGACAATCAATTTAATTTAGTCAAGCAGACAAAAACAGCTTTCTTAAATAAGAGCTACCCAGGGTCTCATTAGTGTAGAGTGAAGAAAAAAATAAAAAAGCAAGGTCATGCTCAAGGTATATGACTTCATGGTGGAAAATTTCAATCCTCCAAGCACTTCCCAGAAAAGAAACCAAAAGCTAGAGGAACAACTACTGTCAGACAGATTTCAAAATCTCATTTAGATTATTGGATAGATGATAAGAGAGAAAAAAGCAGAGATTCTAAATATATTGAGGTATATATTTTTACAAAATAAAGCTGACATGGTTGGAGGTGGACATGGAACGTCTCTAAAGAACAGCATACAAAATTATCACAGCACAAGTAGACACCTTAAAATACTACAACGGTTGTTTTGTATGAATTATACCTTAGGAAAGAAATCAACAAAGGGCCATGAATTGATATGCACATACGAAGGCATTGTTTTTATTTATCTTTTAATCTTGTCTTGCTATATTCAGGATAAAAGTGATCATAATGTTTTGAAATGCAAAGGTGAGAAAGCATATTCATTAAATTATATTTATTGACTAATACACACAAACATAAGGATTAAACATATGGTTGCCCCTCATTATATGTGCTTTGTCTGTCTCTATTGCCTCTCTTGAGAGCAAATAATTACCTATCTCAGAGCTCATCTAAGCTAAAAAATAATGTTGATAGCATTAATGGACTTCTAATCTATTTAATTTTTTTGCATGTTGATTTCAAGATCAGGTAATCTGATCTTTTCTAAATGATGTTTTGGTAGGAAAAAAGGTCGTATACTTAGGCTGGAAAACCCATGGGGAAAATAATAGTACATTTTCCACTAGAAGCTGATGCTGTAAATCAATATAGCTGTCAACATCTGAGTCCTAAGATTAACACCAATGTGGGAAAGGAAAGCACACACAACTATGGAAATGGAAGCAAACACTATGTTTAAGGATATGAGCCATCTGGGACTGCTTCCTTGAGCATAAGATGTAAATCTAAAAGCTAGTTTGCCTTTGGATAGTTTTAATGCTTCTCTGTATAAAGAATATCTGTATAAAGAATATCTTACTTTAATTTGCAGATCTATATATAATTCTATATGCCATTAACATAACCCAACCCAGAACTATAACCAGAGCATAAATTACATAATTCCATTGGAGTGACTTAGCTTCATCATGGAGTAGTAGGAAATTTATGGTGGTGTCCTTGGGCTGTTTTGTTTTGTTTTGAAACAGGGTCCCACTAGGTTGCTGAGAATATCATTACATTGCTGAGGCTGTCTTCAAACCTGTGATCCTCCTGTTTCAACATCCAAAGTACTAGGATTATAGGCACAAGATCAACTTGGGCTCTTTTTGTCTCTTTTTGTAAGAGCGCACCAATGATAGAGACACCTATCCTTTTGCCTGGTATCTTTCAGGACATTTTCAGGAACATGGGATGAACTTTGGGGAAGCTCAGATGGTGCTATGCTATGAGACTATACTCACTTATTTTGTAAAACAATCCTAAAAGACTTAGAGCTACTATTTCATATCCTGAAAGATCTATGGCATAGTTATTAGGATGGGAGGGAGAGGCTCATGGGAACTGTGGAACAGTTTGCCAAGTAGCTGTTTACCTAGTTCTTACAAGTAGCTGATGGGAGGTACTTCAGACACCAGAACTTTACTACAGGAATGATACCCTCAAAGCCAGGGTAACATAGAGAAAAAAAAACAAAACAATAGCACATGAACTAGAAACCCAAAGGAGTACTTATCCAGGATGCCAAAGCACTGCAGTGTCAGAAGCTCCCTAAGAGAGCTGAGTAAGTAAGCAAGTGTTTCCATGAGACACTGGACTGAGGCATGGTGCTAGAAATCCCCTCCATATTGCCCCTCCATATTATAAAATTGCATTTTTTTTTGCAAAAAAACTGCCTCTGTATATATTTTAACTTTAACCTAATGGTTTCTCCATACATAGTGAACTGTGGCCTAATTTGGTGTGTAAATGGATGATAACCTATTCATGTAACAAGTAACTGACTCAGCCAATCAAAAGCAGACATCTATTCAAACCCTGTTCAAATTAAGACAGGTTTGGGCTGCATCAATTGGGCTGCCTTCACTTTCTTTTCTCTATGTCTCTTCCTTTCTTCTGTCTATAAATGTAACTTGACATGTGTTGGGGCAGAGCATTCTGAACCATTTTTGGTCTGGACTGCTGCCCATTTCTAGATTTGCAAACGAAGCCAGTCCAGATCTGCAATCTAGATTTGTCTTAATTTTATCTTTTAACAATATCTTTTAACAATTTCTTTTGTCTGCCCTTCATCCAGGACATTGATCTGAATGGATTTCAGCAACAAGCTCCTTTGCCCTCTGAGCTCCAGCTGGATTCAGTGAATGGAGAACCCAAACAGAAGCTTAGAAGGAAGGAGACTGTGCTCAGGATGGGGGGCTTCTACTTTGAAGAGAGTGAGCTGGATGTGTTTTCTGTCAAAGATGGTTACTCCTTCAGTGCAGCCCTATTGACATGACTTTCTTTCTGAGCTTTAGTGTCCTTAACAGTTCTGTTGTTACTATCCCCGGGGACGCTTGTAGCCCTCAAAATCCCACTCACAACTCCATAGTCTCCTATTTGAACCTTCCCTCAACTTTGTGACTTGAGAATTCCAGCTCTTCTCTGCTGGGTCCCTGTCTGTGTAGACTGTAGGTAAAAAGGGAGAATCCACATGGGGAAACAGAAATAAAACTCACCCGAGAGTCACAAAATGTTAAACTTAGATAAGTCACTAATGATTCTATGAACTTAAAGTTTTTAAACCTTTTTAGAGATCTTTTCCCTTTTAGTTGGACTACCAGAATCTAAAGTTTATTTTTGTCTCTAAAATATTCTATTTCTATGATTTTAAATATAGAAACAATTTGATTATAAGAGAGCTGGTGTCTGCTTTTTATACCTTTCTTGCATCCTGTGACAGTCTGTTGATTGTTTTATCAATAGCCATCTCCTTTCTCCTACACAACCTCAAAGGATTTGGAGTTGCAATATTGCCCAGCTTAATAAAATGCATTATTTATGCTTTTTGGAAGAATGCAACAGCTAAGTTATTTAGTACTGGCCAATGAAGTAAAAGTCAAAGTTTCTGGAAAGAGCTTCTAGAAACATAAGAGGAAGTCATGGTGGGGTGGAGTGTGCTCTTTCCTGTCCTTTGCCTTCCTCTTCTTTCTCTGGTATGCATCTGATGGCTGTGGTCGGGACATCTTTCTGATAGTGGCAGTGGCAGTCACACCTGAATGCAAACACAGTTTGGGTTTCTCTAACCTAAAGTATTTTTTCTCTAACTATACTAGAACATAATTACTAAATTACACACACATACACACACACACACACACACACACACACACACACACACACTATGTACTCCTTGATGTTCAGAAGGGGACTCTATTCAAATGTCCCAGTAAGACCTGCTTCCCATTTTCCTATCTTACAGTCTCCTGGGGCCCTTAAAATTGACCAGAACTGTGCTAAAATGACATGAAATTCCCAATACCAAAAGTGACAGTGAACTTGTTTAATCCATGTGGCTTACTTTTCTAAAATTGGTCAGTTCCATCTACAATTAGATATTCAAGAGAAACTCCTGCACAGTTACATATATGAAAAAGAATGTTCACAGTAGCATGGCTTTTAACAGCAGAAAACTAGAAAACATATATGTACATTATGGGATATTATAATGAATTAAAAATGAATGGGACATAGCCAAAGACAGCAACATGGATGAAGATGCCAATAAAATAATGAGCGAAGGAAGCAAATGCCCAAAGATAAAGGTGCAATTTATTAACCTTTACATAGGCTTAAAAACAAAGAAAACCCAAATAGTATATTCTAGAAATATACTATTTATATATGCACAAACATTTTTAAAACTATTTTTTTAGTCAAGGAACTGAAAAACAGAATTCAATGTTGAAATCTTTTAATCAGTTTGAGCAACTATAAGAAAATAGACCGACTCGTTAAATAACAAACATTTATTCCTGGTGGTTCTGAAGAGCAGAAAGTCCAAGGTCAGGACAGCTGGGTTCTTTTTTTTTTAACTTTTTATGTTCATTTATTGGTGCATTGTAAATTGTAATTATACATTTTGATATATGTCAGGGTATGAACATCATACATGCACACATTGCACATTTAGCCCTCCCTCCAATCCCACCCTATTCCCTCCCCCTTCCCTCCCTTTCATGCTCCAGATAGTGATTGAGTCTTAAAGGTTTGTGTATGTACATCATGTGCTATAGTGTGTTTCCCTCCACTCCCCGCCCAACTCCCTCAGTTAGGTCCTGCTTCTGCTGTTTTCTCCATGTCTAAGGTGCCACATTTTGAGGCAGCATGCCCTACACCCTTCAATGGGATTAATGCCCTCATAAAAACAGGGAGACAGGAAATCTGTCTGTATGCAGGCACTAAGGAAAGGGCATGGTGGGGCATGTCTAGGAATAGGGACTTGATCAAGGACCCAGTTGAAGCTGCATACAGACAGATTTCCTGTCTCCCTGTTTTTATGAGGGCATCAATCCCATTGAAGGGTGTAGGGCATGCTGCCTCAAAATGTGGCACCTTAGACATGGAGAAAACAGCAAAAGCAGGAAGGGCATTCTTCAGTCTTCTGTCACCTTCCTGTGTGACAGCAGGCCATAAAGAAATTCTCTGAACCACCTTTCATGAAAATAAGCCAGAAGACCCTCACATATGACAAGTGTCCTGCTTTATATGCAAAGGAAAGGAGTGATGACACAGAGAAGCCATGAAAAATATGTAGAAGGGATTTGTTAGTTCTCCCTGTTTATTAGCATTTGATCATACTCTCTTTTGTTCAATTATACTTTTACATGACTTTCACTCTTTTCAAACTTAATCATAAGAATATACACAGTATTCCTGCTTTACTTTCAGAGGGGGGATCTTCATTTTTGAAGACTCTGTGGTCACATAAAACTTTCGTTAAATAAATGTGTTATGCATTTTTTATTATGAATCTGTCTTTGTTGAAGGGGTATCAGCCATGAACCACGCACTGGGTGATGAAAACATGCTACTTTTTCTCCCCTACATTCTCATAGGGGCTCCACACTTACCACCCATCTAAATGCAGTCAATTCCCAAAGGCCAAACCTCCAAATCACATTGGGGATTATATGAATTTTGTGGAAAAACAAACATTCAATCTATATCAAATGCTCATATCTAACTTACAATCATTAAGTAATTATAGCTACATGTATGTATTGGTAAATAGACATCTTGAATTATCAGTTGGAAACACCTATGCATCGTGTACGCGTTAAACATACCAAAAGTGTAGTATTTACCTCGTAAATATTTTGTGGGGTCAGGTTTTTAAATGAATCAAGCCTTTCCAGAAAGCCTTCCATGGTCACTAAGGCTTTCTTTTATTTACCATCACACATCAATTTAGAAAAAATATGTATCAGACAACTATCCCATCCCTCTTATATCCTGCTACTCACAAAGTCATTCGGTTACCAGTCCATCCACGTGTGCATTACTAGGATGCTCATGGGAACAAACATTAAGCTCAAGAAGTAGACTATACATTTTGCAAGTGGTTTAAATGTAAGAGACTCAAAAATTATGCAGTGGTTCTTCCTCTCCTAAAATTTACTTCCTTTAGGCCAATGTTCAAGGCCTCACACTATCAGGCCCCTGCTTCCCTTTCTTTCTCTATTTCAAACCTCCTCCATAAAGCCACTACTGGAGCCAAAGTACTCCTTACTCCCAAAGAACCCATAGACGTTCCAGAATCAGAGGTCCCAAGGAATATTCTGGTATACTACATAACTACATATTTGGAAAGCTCTCCTATTCTCTTTCTATAGATCTAATCCTATCCATCATGGAAAATTTGACTCAGATTTTATCTCTTCCTTGAAAATATGTCCTTAGAATATTGCTATGAAAATTTTATTTGTAAAAAGTTTGCTAACATATCTGTATAATATCTTCTGTTCCTGTCTTGCTTGTTCACCACCATCCTGCCAGGGTTAATCATAGTGCCTAACACATGATACAGGTTTAGGAAAGAGTTTTTGAATACCTCAACTCCAAATAATCTTCAACCACTCTTTGGGGATTTTACTTAAATTGCATATTTTAATTTTCTCTTGCCTTCCCAGCTAAACTTATTTGAGAAGAAGAACTATGTATAGTAGATATGCTCATTTTCCCTAGATCTTGCCAAGTTCATCACTTTTTACATCATTGCTTGTAAAAAGTGCTCCATAAAATTTGTTTGACTTTAATAGGATAAACACATTAAAGTTGTGGCAAAGAATGGTGCCAATATGTCAGCTGCCTCATTTTTTAAAATATACCAAGAAACCAAGTGATAATAGCTTCTGTAGAAATTAGAGAATTAATATTTATCTTCTGATTAAGGTTATGTAAGTCTCCAAATAAAAAATGAGAAGAGATTAAAAAATCTTTATAAAGAAGTGTGCCAAAATGTGCAATCACTTTGGGAAAAATATTACCTCCCCTAATAAGTTGGCATGGAATGAAACTTAAAATTACAAATAGTATTAAATTATTTCCCAAACTACATTTGGAAACAGGTTTACTTTTATAAACTTCAACATATTTCTAGAACACGGTTTTCACTCTTTATTGCTGAAAATTTTGAAAAATCAAAATTCATCCAGAAAATAGAGGTATAGTACTAGGTATAGTACTTTAGGTCTTCATTAATAAATAACTGTATTTAGATTAAACAAATTACTCAATAAAATAATGTTTATTCCTAATATCTATCCTGGAAAATGCTCATTTTTCTCATAATAGGATATATATGTACATAAATGATTTATATATTACATATAGGAAATTATCAGTATTATCACTATTGATTTTTTTTTAGCCAAGGGATCATTTCTTATAATTCTGAATAATGATGTATGCTTTGGATATTTAGTGTGTGAACTTAATGAAATCAGGGAAGATGAGACTGATGTTTTATTATACTTATCTAGCAATAATGTCTGGCACATGGTGAGTAAGCAAAAGCAATGGATGAATGATGGTTTGTGGTTTTCTAGTTAAACTTTTTAACTTGCCCCTTATTTCAGAGAGTGACATGAAATTATTAGCATACATTGAATTGCAGTGACATATGCCTCCTTTTAGCAGCTTGTGCCTTCTCACCATGTGAATTAGATAATAAGGTACTTACACAATTTATATATGTCTGATCCTAATTAATTCCATCTGTGTCATTTCATTCAATACTAAGAAATTCATTTACTAGGTCATTTAATAAAATCAAAATTATTCATTAAATCCTTGAACATGAATGACATAAATGCATGAAATAACTATAGGAGAATTCCTGGCTGTATATTAATAATCATATCAAGAGGTCAAATAATACTTTCAAGTATCTCAAAGTGATTTAGTAATCTGAGCTGAGAAAATGGCAGAGAATATTTCGTATGAGAATAAGGATGGAAAGAGACAGCAGAGAGAAAGAATGGAGATTTACAGGAGAGAAGATTCTAATTCCCAGTGAGATGAAAGAATCAACCACCATGTACAGGACGAAGTAATGGGGCAGTGAGAGACGGCATGATTGAAGAAGGACTGTGAGTAAGTTTCATGTCACACAGTTTGAAATGAATTAGAGAATAGAAAGAGAGGATTTGGTCTGGGCTAGAAATGTATTATGATTTATCTTTTAATAACTGGTTAAGAGCTTCTACTCACAAATGGTGTAATAGGAGATCAAATCAGGAAAAAATGAGGGAGGAGATCTTACCTGTAGTTAATTAATTAATAAACGTATTTATTAATTTATTTGTGCGACACTGGGGATTAAACCCAGGGACATTCTACCTCTCAGCTACACTCCCAGCCCAATCTTATTTTTTAATTTGAAACGGGGTCTCACTAAGTTGTTGAGGGCCTTGGTAAATTACTGAGACTTGTCTTGAACCTGTGATCCACCTGGCTCAGCCTCCCAAGTAGAGGGATTACAGGCTTGTGCCACCATGCCTGGCTTACCTGTAGTTTAAATTTCAAATAATGATGACTTCATACAGATGCTTGGAATGGCAGAAAGAACACTTACAAAGCACATGCTAAACTAGAACTCGATGTAGAAGCAAAAATGAGTGGCAGTGTTGCTATAACTCTGTGAGGATGGGAAAATAGACCCTAGGTGTTTGCATCCCCTAGCCTGGTTTAACAACATTCTTCAATGCCCTTTCCTCGTTTGAAGAAGAGCTTCACATCTCCTTGCAGTTAATTCTATTTAACTGTTTGAATGAGTGAAAATTAATTAAATGAAGTGTGGTGGATCTAATACATGCGATTCTTACATTTCAATACTTACATGTATTCTTAGTACCTTTTTGCTGTGATTTACTGTGAAAACTACAAACAAATGCATTATGGAGCTAATATACATGGTCAGTTATAGAAATCTCTCTTTTCTCCAAGGGAAGCATTCATATCTCTCAAGAAATCTAATAATGCTTTATGTGTTTAACTATAGTAAGAGAATGTCCTAGCCAATTACCTGCTAAACTAAAAAAGAGAAAATTATAAACTATAGTACAGTTTAAATTAAAGTGTAATCTGAATTCAGAATGTGACAGTTTAGCAGTTTATATTCCCATAATATTAAAGACATATTTGGTAGTCTTGCTGTGCTTCATATTATATGGCTATATTAATAATCATAATACTATGCATAATGTGCTTATATTATAATATGAATTAGTAAATTATATGAAAGCTATATTCAGTAAGTCTGACTGTGCTTCAAATGAGAGAGTGAAGTTCCTTTTACACCCCAGCATTTTCTAAGTGTCCACTTCTACATAGCATGCTGTCACTGGCCAGCTCTATTCTTCTTAAAATGTGTTTTTCCTAAGGTGCTTTTTACAGGTGCATGTTTCTAAGATACCAAGGGCTGAATACATCACAATTTTCTACCCTTAAATGTCAAAAAAAAAACATTAAAAAACATAGTGGCTGTGGTTATTCCCAGAAGGCAGTTCACTGGCATATCGTTCTTTTATTCATTCATTAATTTATTCATTTATTATATTTATTTATTTATTTGTGACTCAGGGTCTCAAACCCCAGGTTTTAGTTTGCTAAAAGAACAAAAATCTTCCACAATTTCTGTGTTTAGAGAAATTCTTTTGCTTGAATATTTCTCCAAAATCTTTTCAACCTTTCCTTCTAGAATATTCCTAGTTTTTTCCTACAAATTAGCTTGCAATGCAGGCAAGTGTTTCATTAGATTTGACCAAGGTACAGATTCTGATGACACCGTTTGTGATGAAAAGTTAGCATTGCATTGATTTAGTTATTAGTGTTGAACATAGGGTTCCACTAACTTATTACTTGTACGTTTGCCTATTGAGAAAAGTTATTGTTAAAAGCTTTACAACTAAAACAGTATATGAGGTATATAAAGAATTTAGGTCATCAGGAAGTTTGCTAAATAAGCCTAGAAAACAGTTTTTGAATTTAAGTATTAACCAATGAAAATTTTAATTAGTAAATATTGATGAATCTGATTGAAATCATGATATAATATGTAATGACATTTTTTTCTCTGTCATATCAAGTAAAAAGGAGTACTTCAGGTCCTTGGCTCTGGGAACAGTTTTACTTTGCTATGATTGTATGAGGTAGTTCTTTGCTCTTTATTTCAAAATTTCAGGGCATTATCTGTATGAGAACATTGTGTCTTTGGCTAGTAACATCTGCAGTATGGTGGAAACAAGGCACACTTTAGAGTGCTATGGGGCTTGAGAAAAATTCTTACTTGATATCTCACTGCTATTTTACATTGAATAGGCCATTTAATCTATCTGAACCTATATTATTTTTATTCTTTGTGAATAAAACATGTGAAACCATTAAAAGGATAAAAGGAGATAATTAAAGCAAAGCCCCTGCCACAGACTAAAAACATCACTGGTAAATAGTTTTAAAAACCTACTCCATATATCCTCACTATGTGAAAATTAAGTAAATTAAGTTTTAGAGATAAATTTAGTTTTGAATTTTCTGCGAGTTCAGATCAGTTCAGCTGTTAGTACTAATGATTGTGAATTTCTTATTAGTTTTTGATCATGCATATCAAGACGCATTTAGAAAATCATTTTTCCTTCCTGTTTATCATGATGCTTTTCAGTCATTTTAGCACTAATTAGAAATAGAGTCATTAATTTTATTAATTAAAATAACATTCAAGTCACTCTAATTTGCCAAGTACTCTCCTGACTATGTGAAAATTAATTATATTAGTAAACTTTATAGTTAAGTGTCTAATAGCTAATTTATATACTCATTTAATTCTTAACTTTGACTTATGAGTGATAAAGGCAACTGTACTTATTTTTATTAAACATCTATTATGATTTGTTATGATTTAATATATTTCAGGTATTATTATATAAATACATTATTGCCATCCTGCAACATCTGAAAATGGAATTTGGGCTGGGAGTGATAAAAGAGAAAGACAGAAAGGTTGGAATGAGTAACAGTTCACAAAATGAAGGAGAAACAAATGAACAAAAGGAAAGGAAAAACAGAAATGTTAAATAAGATATTATTGGCATATAAATACATATTAAATATGATGTAATATAATATTATGTACATAATCTGAGAAGAGAATAGGGAAAGGAATAAAAGATTGAAAGAAAGAAAATGAAAGCTGGGAGTGATGGCTCAGGCCTGTCATCTCAGGACCTGGGACACTGAGACAGTAGGATCCCAGATTCGAGGATAGAGTGTGGTAACTTTGGGACACCCTTTTAAAATAAAAAATAAAAAGAAAGAGCTGGGGTGTACCTCAGTGGTAAAATGGCCCTGGGTGGTTCAGTTTCCAATATCAAAAGAAAATAAAAAAAGGAAGAAAATATAACATAAATAGAAAATACTTAATATAAGAAAAACAGCCAGAAACTAGGGAGAAATTATTATGAGCTAAGTAACTATTCTGAGAACTTTAAATGCATTCTAATTTAATATTAAAAATAATCTTAAAAGATATGAATTATAATAATCTTCAGTTCACTGATGATGAAACTGATGCTCAAATTTAATCAGCCTGACCCCCAAGGATCACAGAATTGACACAAAATGATGGAAATAACAATCTCAAGATTTTGTCCCATAACCACCTGACTTAGTTATATATTATTGTATAGCAAACCAGTCCATACTTAGTGGCTTCAAGTAAGGACAATCATTTATTTTTCTCAAGAAGTCTGGCATCTGGTCAGGGCTTAGCAAGAAGGATTCAACTCTGATCTGTGCATCTTTGCATGGACTCCTCAAGCGGGGCTCCATGTCCACTTCCAATATGTTGCACTCACAGTTGACAAGCTGAGGCTTGCTGTCTATGAAAACCACAGCAGGGGCTGATGGCTGGGGATGGAGAGCTCATCTCTTTTTAGAAGGTTACTGTGTGGACATGAGTTGTATGAGACATAAGGAAAATGAGGAACAGTCATTTGATTCACTGAATTTCCCAGTGGGCTGTAAACATTATTGGAATTGAGGGAATAAAGTAAGTAAACAGGAAAGCTATGAGGTGATGGCCAGAGGGAGATGTCTAAAGTTGAGATTTTGGAGAGATGTAGAATTGATGATCAAAATGTCTGGGCAAAGAACATAGGGGTGAGAGGCTGCAGTAGCATGGGGGATGGATCATTGAAAGAGATGAGTTCTAGGAGCTGGAAGAGTCCTCTATTTTGATATTTAAATTGATAAGGAAAACAACATGATTAGTAGTAGATACAGTGACATTGAGCCTGGGGCTGAGACCTTCAAGGAATGGAGGAAAACAATTTTCATGGGACAGAATGGAGAAGCAGGGGAGTAGTCTGCAATAAGTAGTAGTTAATGACATAGAAATGACATCAAACCTGGGTGTTTTGGGAAGGGCAGGAAGATGATCTGTAAGCAGTAATATAAATAACTGAGCCACGAGAAAGCCAAAGACTATAGACACTGATGAAAATAAACATAAATCTCTCCCAATGCATTTTTTTGTTCCTAGATTATTAAATGACTTTAGAATGACATAAATTCAGCATTCATCAAATTTTCTGTTTTATAGTTAGGCAAATAATTACAAAAAGCATAGTCAACAGTGGCATCACCAAAGACATGACTTATTCATAACAACTTGGCGATTACTCTCAGAAAGTAGTGAGATTGTGTTTTAGGAAATGGTTTGCTTCTACACCCTAAAGAAGAGATACCTATTCTTCCTTTCCTTTTTCCTCTTCTTTGCCTAGCCTGGCAGAATGTACAATTTTTATGTGCTTTACTGAATGTTAAAATGCTTAGCAAATGTACCTTTTAAAATTAGACATTTCCTTTCCCAAGAGAAGCCAAAGCAGAAAATATGTCTTTCTTTTCTTCATCATGTTTGCAAGACTTAGTGTATGCCTGATACATAATAAGTGCTCAATTAATGTTGCTGCATGACTGAATTCGAATTGATCAAATATCACATGGCTTGAAGGATTACAAGAACTGTTGGCTTACTCTCAAGCCTAACCAATGTGATCTAAGGGGAAGGTTAATACATGCACAATGCATTACTTAAGCAAATGTTGTGGTGTCTCAGTGTAGGAGAAACAGTGAGGTGAATTCCTCCCTCCCTGCAAGGTGTATTCTGCAGAGGTGATTCAACACCAGGTACTAGGTACTAGGTTATAGCTCAGAGAGTGCTTTTTTACTTCTGTTGTGGAGAAAATAAAAAGAAATAAACTTTAAGTTGCTTATGAGGGATTTATAGATTTAATATGTGAACCTGGTGACACAAAGTAGTGATTTTTAAAGAAAGTGGTACAATTTTCATTTTTATAAAAGTGTGCAAAATCATGAGTTTTTAACTATTGTTGATACCTCTGGAGAGATACTTGTGGCTCTGTCCTGGAACACCTCTGTCTAGCTCAGTTTCAAACCAAAAGGCTTACAATGAGCATCCCCAGGCAGCCTTCTGAAGCAAAACAAAGATGCTTACTCAATAGAATTCCATAAGCCGGGCGTGGTGGCGCACGCTTGTAATCCCAGTACTTTGGGAGGTGGAGACCGGAGGATCCGGGTTCACGGCCAGCCTCAGCTCTCTTTCTCTCTCTCTCTCTCTCTCTCTCTCTCTCTCTCTCTCTCTCTCCCTGTCTCTCTCTCTACTTAGTGAGGCCCTCTGCAACTTCGTGAGACCCAGTTTCAAAATAAAGTATAAAAAAATAGGGCCGGGGGTGTAGCGCGGAGGTAGAACGCCCCTGGGTTCAATTCCGGGTACTGCAAAAAAAAAATAGAAAAAAAATAGAATTCCATAAAAAAGAAAAACTGAAGAATACAAAAATATAGAAAATATAAAGTGGATACAAGAATGGGGACGAGGTCTCATATCTTTCTTGAGAATAAATTGAGAGTTAGAATCATCAGTATCCAAAACTGTAGCTAAGAAAGTTTTGGGTCAAAGTCTAAATAATGATGAAGAGTACAGATGATCTAATGCTGCCAGTTTTGTCAAATTTTGGTATGTGGGAGATAATATTACTGATAGCTAAGAATTTTGAGTGCTGACTATATGCTAGACATACCAAGCATTTTATAGACAGTGTTCATATATCTTACAATATCTCAATGGGTGGGTATCATCGAGTCTTCTGAAACTTTGAAAATACAGATTAAGCAAAATAAAGTTCTATTTCCATATTATATTACACCTGTGATCTAAAAGAATTATACTATCATTATATATACTATCAAGATGCAACAGATTACAACAATGTAATATAATCACAGAACATCATCATTTTTTAAAATAGACTTGCAACATTGTCTTTATCTAAGACTAATGCAAGAGGGCCCAGAGTTAAGGTTACTTAAAAATATCCAATATATTAGCATAAAAACATCATTAATTATATTTTTGAGAAGAAGAAATAAAACTTTGACCTACTTTAACATTTATATTATAATTTTATAAAGTATCAAATCAAAATTTATTAGTGAAGAAAAATCAAATAGTTCCTTAATTTATTAATATTTAACTGATGATTGAAGCTTATATATGTAAGCTTCAATATGTGTGTACACGTGTGTGTGTGTGTGTGTGTGCATTTTTTTTAATTTGGTGGTGATGGTGGTGGTACAGGGGATTGAACTCAGGGGAATTCTACCACTGAGATACACCCCCCAGGCCTTTTTATTTTGTATTTTGAAACAGGTTGTAGCTAAATTATTGCTTTCTGCCCTCAAACCTGTGATCTTCCTGTCTCAGCCTCCCAAGTGCTAGAATTATTGGCATATGCCACCACACCTGGCTGAGATATGGGTTTAAAATCAATTAATAGGAAAAAGGGTATATTATATAAGATTTTGATAACCTGCAATCTACTATTCAAAATTCTCCGTAACTTTTTTGTAGCATTCTATAAGGAATAGTCACTTCACAAAATTATTTTTAAAAAATGGTATCAGGAATAAATTCACCCAAACATGACAACATTAGTAAATATGACAGAGCTATTCTAAAATACATTTCTGGGGACAAATCTGTAATAAATGAAATATCATCATTCATTCAAGAATATGCATTTCAAACTGGGGTCTTCTCCACAAAGCCCCTCAAGAAACAAAGTGAAGACTTTACTCTCTTGGATATTCAATTACACTGAAGATTCCATCATGTCCACATTTATCTGTACTTTTTGAATTGTTCCACATATGCTGCAAAAAATTATTTGAAGCTTCAGTTTTCTCTATATTTACAAATATTCAACAGACAAATATCTACATGCATGACTCACTCTAAGGATGTATAGACAGTGCTTGCGTGCAGTAGGCTGCATGGCTTCTGTGAATGTTAGCGGGGACGATTCCTTATGGCACAGATCTGCTCATTCCCACAGTTTGTATTTCATATTGACAGTTTACTCAGAGTTTTCAGGTTTTTCCAATCATCTCTAACTGAATTCAACACACATAACCCATTATGAATTCTTTACCTAAACTCAACTGACTACATGAAATATTCCAGATGTTCTCCTTAGCTCAAACATCTGTTATGACAGAGAGGTTTTGCCTTATACCATACCAGACATACTTGCTACATTGACATACTTCCTATGGGAAGCTGGTTAAATCCACTAGTTTTGATATAGGTCTCTGTACACAGGCCACCAATTATGATATAATAATAATGAAATAATGATAATTTATTCATGAGCCAGTAAGAGGAAGTGGTTATGAATTAATGAGTCCAAAATCACTTCATTCAATTCCATTTGCTATGACAAATAATATATATACCAAATTAAGTGGCTTCTACTGAGTAATTTTGGAATACTACAAATACAATAGCTATAGAGAGCATCAAATCCTTTGGTTTGTCACACTATGTTCCTAGCAATACTGACAGGGCCTTTGAAAGACTTGGAATGGAGCCTGGGTTCCCAAGCTCCACCTCAACTTCACTCCAATTGTCTAACCTTTTATTTATATTATTTGAATATTTATTTATTTGACATAATGGCTTTCGGTTTTTTTTTTTTTTTTAGTTATAAGGCTAACTACTAATTGTCTAGTTCCCTCATTTTATACATGAGTAAAGAGAGGCCACTTGCTTGTTAGGACTTAGACATTTGCTTACACTCTTGCACGTTAGTACCTGATGCTGTACCTTATTCTGTGAAATAGGACAATAGTTCTCCATTCTCTGTGTTTGGCCCTGGGAGGGGTTCTTACAGCAAGGACCACTAGTTCTCATTTAGTTTTCCATTTTACAGAGAAGAGAGCCCTAAATCACACATGGTTTACAAGACCCTTTTTGATTTGGCTGGCTCCGTTCCAACATCATGTGGATTTTTTTTTCTTCTTTTTCTCTTTCATCTCACTCCTACAATACCAGCCAGCTTCGTACCTGCTCCCCTTCCTCCGGTCTCCTCTTCCAGATACATACATATTTCCTTCCTTCACCTCCTGGAGTTCTCTGCTCAAATGTCACCTTTCCAGAGATGGCATCTAAGAACTATTCTATCTTAAATAGATCTGCTTGACAGAGGTCACAGTATTCTGTTCTCCTGCTTTAGATTTCTTAATAGGATTTTGTGTCACCTGACATATTTTGTAGGTGTTTGTTTATGGTCTGTTTTCCTGGGAAAAACAATCTTGAGGGCAAGGCTTTGTTTTAGCAACTTATTTTTCTACTAGATCCAGAGGGTATAAGAATAGTCCCTCAATAAATGAATAAAAAAGAAAGTGACAGATAGATAGATAGATATAATTTTGTGCATCCTAATCTCATACAAATAAATAGATACAAAATGGTCCTGTGGTAAGGGGTGTTTTACATTGGTGTATAACAATACTCTCCTAAATACTTTTTAGTCTATCCTGGATGCTACATACTTAGAATAGATCTCTTACAGTAAATTTAAGAAACTGAATATATTTTTATCTTATCACTGACATGAAGATGATTCTACATTCCAAATAATTAGTAAAGCTTATTTTAACCAAAAATATTTAGAACAGAAAGTTTACAATCCAAGTCCTCTGAGTCATGTAACTGCCTTCCATGGGTATGGAAGCAGTAAAGCTCCAGATCTTGCTTTATTAATTAATAGATTGCTCATCAGATATTTCTCAGCAATAGGCAAAATAAGAGGGGAAGAAGACAGGGAATATTAACTTTGAGAAAACCTTATAGCTCAACATATTCTGCATGATGAATACTGACTGTTTATTGGTAACATTATAGCTTAAATGTAAATACATTATTTTTCTATTATAGCAATAAAGCATTCTCCAAAAAGAGTTTATTTGACTTGTCTGTATTGTCTTTTTTAATTTATGTATTTTTTCTAGACTTGTTTGGTCAGTCATGGCTGTTTATAACATCATATTACTGAAAGAAATAGCCAACCCAATGAAAGTTATATAAAATGAAATTCAGGTTCATTCAATGAACCTGATAAGTCCAGCTAAGCTAGACATATACTTTTTTCCCCATTTTCCATAGTTGCTTTTGCATTGATTTTTCTCCTTTTATAAATGCAGGAGAAAAGAGGAAAATAGAACAATCTTTTATAAGACAAGATTTAATAGTGTGTGGTAGTCACATAATTCTAAGTTCTTCAAAGACTTCACCATCATGATCTGCCACAATGAGTGGTAGGAGTTTATGAACTAAACTCAGCAACACTGTAGGAGATGTACTACAAAGAGAAACACACGGCAAAGCAATGGGTCTTTGTATCCTGTTTGCACAATATAAAAGATTAACTGTAAAAATAAAGAAATTTCCTTTCCAATTTGGAATAATTCTATTTTCTCTGCTGTACTTGTGGTAGGTTTATGATATGCAGGTGTGCTGCAATGCCTTCTGAATACCTAAACACTGTCAAATAATCAAGTGAGTTCTTTGAGAAAAGTGGTTCTTGAATCACAAAGTTAATCACTGACGTGTCACAATGCCCTTACTTTATTTGACATACAAATGAACTTATAAATGGATCTAAATTACTTTTTCAACTTTTTATGTTCATTTATTGGTGCATTGTAATTATACATTTTGATATATGTCAGGGTATGAACATCATACATGCACACATTGCACATTTAGCTCTCCCTTCAATCCCACCCTATTTCCTCCCCCTTCCCTCCCTTTCATGCTCCAGATAGTGATTGAGTCTTATAGGTTTGTGTATGTACATCATGTGCTATAGTGTGTTTCCCTCCACCCCCCGCCCAATTCCCTCAGTTAGGTCACCTTCTTTGTCCATCTAAAGATTTCTTCTTCTTCCCTTCTAAGTCCCTTCTAAGTCCCATTCTATCTAGCTCCCACAGATTAGGGGGAACATCCGATTTTTTACTCTTAGTGACTTACTAATATCACTTTTTAAAGTACCATTTCAGATATACAAGTAGACAACCAGTGAGTGTTTATATTTCAAAAAGGTAATTAGGTATCTACCTAATAGAAAAATAGAACTGAAATATTTTAGTATTTGGCACCTAAAACAATACTATATAGTTTTTCTTCAACAATATTATTGTTTAGAATTTCTATTTAGTTACACAGAAAATATTTCAATTATTGACATATATTGATATTACAGTTTCAAAAATTCTGTATTCTC
Source organism: Glis glis (assembly GCA_004027185.1). NCBI lineage: Eukaryota > Metazoa > Chordata > Mammalia > Rodentia > Gliridae > Glis > Glis glis. The sequence goes on along the minus strand of PVJS01012219.1, from coordinate 3,923 downwards.
ATGTCTTTGGCATTATCGTTATTGATGTCTGCATTCAGCCAATTGTATAGTGAATTTCAGAAGCAGAAAGCAAAGCAGAGACTTTATAGATTTGCAGTTTGCCGAGAAAGGCATGTGTGAAGCTGGGGCTCAGAGTGATGGTGTTGTGAAAGAGAATAAGAATGCTGAATGGAGGTAGAATGGTCTGCATAGGAACAAAGAAAGGAATATGTTCAGGGCAGTTCAAGCCCAAGTGCAGAACCATGGAAACAAGGGCCCAGTGATGGTGGCTCTGATTGAAAAGGGCCTGTTGGTGTCAGCCAGGATTGAGACAGGCCCAGCGGTGGCCATGATTGAGGAAGTTTCAGCAGCAGCTTTGATTGAAAAGGACCCAGTAACAGTGACTGCTTTCATACTGACAGTCAATCCAAGCACCTACATAATTCTGGCTTTGCTGGAAAAAGGGGCTCATGGAGTTTTCCCCCAGCTTTCAAAGGAAGACCTGAGAAGCCGGGCAATGGTGTGGCAGGGACAGAATCCCTGCAGTGAGGCCCAAATGAGGCAATTTGTGAAACTGAGCATGAAGCCACGGTTGCAAGAAAAAATCCCAAGATTTAGAAGTGTCAGAAATATGGAAACACTGTGAGGAAAGGCTGCAAGCTGAGAGCCGTGGAGCCAGGCTTGAAGAGAGAGTAGGCCACCAATTGCAATCAATCAGGCAACAGGGGTGGGACTGCTAAGGTCTTTAGGAGATCACATCTTACCCCCTGTGCCCCAAATGCCAGAAGTGGAGCTGCAGGATTAAATGCTTGCCCTGCTGAATTTCTATCCTGTTTTGGTCCTGTTCCTTCTTTCTATGCCCCTGTTCCTCGCTTTTGGAATGAAAATGTTTATTCTGCGCCATTGTACATTGGATGCATTTAACTTGCTTTTTATTTTGATTTTTATTTTCTCTTACAGGGGCTTATAGCCAAGAGTTCACTTTTAGTTTAGAGGTCAGACTTTGGACTTTGGGACCTTTGAGTGATGCTGGAACTGTTGAGGCTATGGGAACTCTGAGAGATGGACTGAATGCATTCTGCATTTTGAAATGGGCATGAGCTATTCAGGGGCCAGGGATGGACTGTTATGGTTAGATATAAAATGCCCCCTGAAGATCTCATGTATTAAAGTTCAGAGTTTGATGTAATTAGGTCGCAAGTGTTGTAATCTCATCAGTGGATATATCCATTATAATGGATTGACTGGGTGGTAGCCTAGGCAGGTGGGCTGTGGCTGGAGAATGCAGATCCCTTGGGGTGTGGCCCTAGGGACTGTTCTTTTGTCTTTGAATCCCCTTGTTTGCTTCTCTTGCTTCCAGCCCCCATGATGTGAAAGCACAGACCTTACTCTCTCTGCTTCTCACCACCATGCTCTGAGCTCCACAGACCTGGCCTGGTATGGACTGAACTCTGAAATCTCCAAAAATCTATGAGCAAATGAATCTTCCTTCCTCTATGTTTTGTGGCCAGCAGTGAGAATGTTGACTGAGACAGATGCTCACTTCAACATCTTCTATGTTGATATCAATCTGTCAATTTTTTCCTTTGTGCACTTTTGGACCTGGACGCAAAAAGTATTCACTCAATCAGGTACGGGCCCACTTGGTTCTATTGCCCTAGTCCAAATATTAAATAATAGCATATCATGAAGTACCTTGTAGAGACCCTTGTTTAAGTGTTTATACTTGTGTAAAGTTCATCTCAAAAAAGGTATAGTGCCTAGGCCGGGCGTGGTGGCGCACGCTTGTAATCCCAGTACTTTGGGAGACGGAGACCGGAGGATCCGGGTTCGTGGCCAGCCTCAGCTCTCGCTCTCTCTCTCTCTCTCTCTCTCTCTGTCTCCTTAGTGAGGCCCTCTGCAACTTTGTGAGACCCGGTTTCAAAATACAGCATAAAAAAATAGGGCTGGGGGCGTAGCGCGGAGGTAGAACGCCCCTGCGTTCAATCCCTGGTACCGCAAAAAAAAAAAAAAAAAAAGGTATAGTGCCTAGTATATTTACTTAGCAAGGTTTTCATCAATGTCTTTCCATGAAATCTTATATATAAAATGAAAAAAATATAAAGTCTAATATTTTAAGCACTGTTTTCATTAAAACAGTGCTTTATCTGACCACACATTTGCTCACAAATAACTTTTTTTATGAATTAGTGAAGAATCATATCTTAAATTAACATCAAACATACCAAATTCTAATTTTCAACATCTTTCTTCATTATATTTTTGTAAATTCATACATTGTTTTCATATTCCATGGAAAGATAGTTATTATACCTCATTCATGGTCAGTGAAAGATTCTACACATTTTGTCCACCATTTCTTCTCTAACATATCACCATTTTAAGGTGCAACTCAATGAGCCAAGGGACTGAACTCATTTAGTACTAACATATTGACTTAGAGTTCAATTTCTCTAAAATTTATTCGGTTTAACGTATTTCACCTTGACAGAGACAATATTAAACACGCCTGAATGTATTCCACTTACATTGTGTCATTTATTACTATTCTGTGGATCCCAAGTGGAGGGTTATGCAATTCCTGATACTTCCTCCAGCTATTATTAAATGTCTTTAATTTTTCTCTCATTTTAAATGTTCTTTGAGGCTACTTTTATGGGTTTGGGCCTGTTGTTTAGTATTCTGTAAGTGGTAATGAAGTAAATGTAAGTTTTAAATTCAAATCCTATTGCTTTCTCTAGACATGTCTATATCTTATAAACTTTTATTTCTATCCCTTTATTCTCTTCATATTTCAAGGTATATAGTATATCTGCTTCTATTCCCAGCTGTTTCAAATCATTATATTTAAATGAAATGATTATGTGTAAATTTATAGGCAAGAAACATAAATTTTAGTTTTCATAAAACTACAACCATTAATAACTTCTGTGTATTAAGCTGAAAATGTAATAAGAATTATTCTATGTACTTGACATGGATAAGATCCTTTGTTTACCTCAAGATTCTATGAAGTAAACAAAAGCATCATCCCCACATTACAGAGGAAGAAACAATGGTACAAATAGATTAAGTCTTTTGTCCAAGGTCTCACAGCTAGACAGCTAGTAAGTGAAGAGAACCAGGAGACAGGTGAACCTAAGGAATCTAGGTCCAGGGCAAGAGCATGGTTAGCCACTTCACAGTACCACTTCTCAAATTTACTTTAAGATTACTTTCATGCTTCCTTTCAGATCACTTAACCCTAATCAATAAATTCTTGAACTTTGGTTGAAGTAGACTCATCATTTCTTCTATGCCTTTTTTTTAATGGTACTGAGGATGGAACCCAGGGGCTTGTGCATGCTAGGCAAGTGTTCTACCACTGATATACATCCTCAGCCCTTTTAGTTTTATTTTGAGTTAGAGTCTAAGTGGCCCAAGCTAGCCTTGAACTTGCAATTCTCCTGCGTCAGCCTCCCAAGTAGCTGATATGATAGGCCTGTACCTCTGCATTCTGCCTCTGCTAGGCTTTTTATTGTCAAATAGACACACCAAGACCTCATCTGTATTCTGCTCTAAGGAAAGTTAGTGTTCAGTCCCCATCACTGATACCCTTTCCCAATACTATGCTGTGCTACCACCCTTGTCCATTTTACAGTAATATCATCCTTTACTACTATCTCTTTACTGATGTTTTCTTTATATGTATTTATTTCACTCTTACCTAATATGTTGGGTTTCCATGTAGATATGCATCCATGTGATACATGATCCCCAATTAGGTCAATTTGCTTTTAAAGAAAACATTTTAAGCTGGGCGTGGTGGCGCACACTTGTAATCCCAGTACTTTGGGAGGCGGAGACCAGAAGATCCAGGTTCGCGGCCAGCCTCAGCGCTCTCTCTCTCTCTCTCTCTGTCTCTCTCTCTCTCTCTCTCCCAGTCTCTCTCTCTCTCTCTCCCA
>PVJS01012218.1:0-44260 GCA_004027185.1 Glis glis | reverse complement strand
AGAGATAAATCACGCGCGCCCGCGCATGCGCGATGAGGTTGGCCGCGAACTCGGATCCTCCGGTCTCCGCCTCCCAAAGTACTGGGATTACAAGCGTGCGCCACCACGCCCGGCTCCAAACTCACTTTTAAATGAAACCCACCCTCTCGATAACAATCCCACTCCCAAGATAACAATATTAATCCATTCGTGAGGGCAGAGCTCTCAAGACCTAATCACTTTTTGAAGGTCCCACCTTTCAACACTATTGCATGGGGATGAGGTTTCCAATACATGAACTTTGGGGGACATGTTCAAACCAAAGCACTTCCCTGCCAACCCCAGCACCCTAGAGTTTTCTCTAACACCTTAATGGCATTTATTTATGTCTCTCTCCACCAGACTGTGAGATCCTTAATGGATGCTTGAAACTGAGATCATTAGAAGACATAGAGATTCTCTCCACCTACCCTCTTGGTTTTGATGTCTTCTTGTGTGTCTTTCCCCTCATGATGTTCTCTTGCCCTAAATGCACATGTTTTCCCAATACTGGGTCCTCTGCCTTCTTCTGATTGTATAGTCCATCAGTTTACTTCTGTGACATGATAGTTTCAACCTTGAAAGTCTCCTCCAAGTATGCAGTGAGGGAGAAAATTGAAGGAGCAAGATTCTGCCAACTATAGATTTATTCTTTGTTTAGGGACGGTACGCTGGAAAAAGTACAAACTTTGAAATCAGACAAACCTGAGTTCAAATATTAAGTCACTTTCTAGAAGGTAGATAGATCAATGGTTACAAAGAGTGGCAGGAGGGATGGGTTTGGGGAGAGCAGGTTTGGGGGAGTTTTGTGTGTGTTTGTTTTTGCTGTCCTGGGGATCAAACCAGGGCCTTGTGCATACTAGGCAAATGCCCTACCACTGAGCTACATCCTCAGCCCTTTTTTTGAGACAGGGTCTCACTAAGTTGCAGAAGGCCTCACTAAGTAGCTGAGGCTGGCCGCGAACCCGGATCCTCCGGCCTCAGCCTCCCAAGTACTGGGATTACAAGCGTGCACCACCACGCCCGGCTTCAATCTTTCCTACTCAGTCTCTGTGTTTCAGGTGGAAATGACTGTACTCCAAACTTCCAGGGATAGGCTTACAGCTTACTGGTTCAGGCTTGATTAGTCACAGTGAGAACCAATAAGACTTAATTACAGGACTCTTTTGGAACACCTGGGAAGGGGAGATCTCTATTAGCTTCAGTCAGGAAGAGATTAGGGTGTAAGCTATGCTTTATGTGCTGGCTGCCACTCTGTCACCATGAGGAGAAAGCTCACTTGCTAATGAAGTCACACCAATGAAGAGTTCAGCAGGAAGGCAAAGCAGGGTCCTGAAGACATCATTTGAGCCTCTTGATCCAATGTGGATATTTCAGGCCTGTGAGCTCATTTGCTTCAGCCAGTTTGAACTGGAATTTCTATGACTTGCTACCACAAAGGCCCTCACTGTAACAATTTCCTTTTCAATTGGTGTTGGCTTCCTTCACATTCTTCTCATGTGCACCCCACAGTTCCTTCAGCTCCCCGTGATGTAATTAACCAGGCCTTGAGAGAGCTACAGCCAGGGTATTGAGAGAGGTGCATGGTAGTTCCATCTTAATTACCTGAGCTTTCCCTCTCCACCCACCCCCATCTAAACGCCATTTGCCATATAAAGATGGAAGAAAAGTAAGCACTAAGCAGATTTATCTCCTGTGCTTACTTAGTCACCTGCTACTATTACCCAATCTGCCTCCGAGCAGAAGGCGTGTTAATGTTCTTCCTGCAAGACCACGCTAATCTAAAAAGCCTTTTCTGTTTACAGGATCTAGTTATAATTGGGATAGCATTTGCACGACTGCTTGGGAATAAAATTATTCTGGAAGTCAAGATGATCGGTCTGAAAGACATGCCTTTGGGGCCCAGAACATTACTGCTGCTACCTCTGTCCTTCACTCCCTGGAAACTCTGCCTCTCCTGCCTCCCACATGGATTCTACAGAACCTGCCGACCAGTTATCTTGAACACCAGTTATCACCTAAAGTGATCAGGGATTAAGAAAAACAAGATACTTGACCTTTATTGTGAACCAATTATAAACCAAACTTGGGGCTTGGTAATGGGCCCCAGTCCCCTGCACACACTCCAAACCAACTCTGACAACAAGATATAAATGATATTCTTTACTTTGGGCTGGCCCTACCATAAACCTACCAAAAACAGACTTCAGGTATCTGTTCCCTGCCATGTTCTACTCTGTCCTTCTCTCATTCCTGTCACTTGGTGAACTTCACATTCCAGCTCAAGTGTCCCCTCCTCTGTGAAGCCTCCCTCCCTCACCCAGGCACGAAGTCACTCACACCTCCACACTCGCACAGCACAATGGCTCTCTTCAGGCACGATGTAGACATGCAACAAATGTTTGTTCACAACAGCTATTGTACTTGTGAATGTCTACTGAGTACTCACTATGTGCCAGACTCAGCATTATATCAGGGTATTTGATTCTAATTACCCAGACAGGAAGGTAATATTAACATTTTCATTCTTTAGGGAAGACAACTAGTGGGCCATACAGCTACGGAAAAGTGGAGCTGGGATTAAAAATCAGGTTCAATCCCCAGCAAAACACAAACACACACACACACACACACACACACACACACACACACCCCCACCACCACCACCACCAACAACAACAACAAAACAACAACAACTAGGTCTGACTCCAGTCTCATTATCTTTTTCTTGTTGTTGTTGTTACTGGGGATTGAATCCAGGGGCAGTCTAAAGTTGCTGAGGCTGGCCTTAAACTGGCCTTAAACCTGTGCTCCTCCTGTCTCAGTCTCCCAAGTACTAGGATTACAGGTATGCACCACCATGCCCAGCTCAGTCTCATTATCTTAAAGAACAAAAGATGCCACTTCCCACTTACCATATTATATCATAACTCTATTTACCTGTCAAATCTTCCCCACTGTACCATAAATGCCTCACATGACTGATGGGTCTCTAAATCCGTATCAGTAAGTGTTTACCAAATTAATAATGTGAATCACTTCCCCGCCTTTTGGCTAAGATCAAGTGTCAAATTAATAATGTGAATGAAGGCAGGCTGACCCTTCATCCCCTCAGGACTTGCACTTTTATAGTCTGAGGTCACATAAATATACCCCTTAAAAATGACAGACATCTAGAGCTGGGCGTGGTGGCACACGCTTATAATCCCAGTACTTTGGGAGGCAGAGACTGGAGGATCCGGGTTCGCGGCCAGCCTCAGCTCTCTCGCTCTCTCTCTCCCTGTCTCTCTCTTTCTCTCTCTCTCTCTACTTAGTGAGGCCCTCCGCATCTTCGTGAGACCCGGTTTCAAAATAAAGTATAAAAAAATAGGGCCGGGGGTGTAGCTCGGAGGTAGAACGCCCCTGGGTTCAATACCCAGTACCGCAAAAAAAAAAAAAAAAAAATGACATCTAGGCCAAGCATGGTGGCACATGCCAGTAATCCCAGTACTTAGGAGGCTGAGACAGGAGGATTGCAGATTCAAGATCAGCCTCAGCAATTTAGCGAGACTCTCAGCAACATAGCCAGACCTTGTTTCAAAACAAAAACTAAAAAAAGGGCTGGGGGTATAGCTCAAAGGTAGAATGCCCCTAGATTCAATCCCCAGTACCATACACACACAAAAAAAATCTAGCTGAACTATACACCTAAGAGTGGTTAAAATGGTAAAGTTTATGTTAGGTATATTTTACCACACTCTCACAGAAAAAAAGAGCCAAGAAAAAAAAAAACCTAAAAAACAAGCAAATAATCTGGGCATGGTGGTACATACCTGTAATCCCAGTACTTGGGAGGCTGAGACAGGAGGATCGCAGGTTTGAGGACAGCCTTACCTAGTAGGGAGACTCTCAGCAACTTAGCGAGACTGTTTCAAAATAAAAATAAAAAGTGGCTGGGGGTGTAGCTTGGAGGTAGAATGCGCCTGGGTTCAATCCCCAGTAACACACACACACACACACACACACACAAGCAAATGATAGTGCAAGGGTTCCTAGTGAGAGTTCAAGGCTACCTGGTTAAAAGGCAGCAGCAATAGATCAGGAAGAGGAGGAAATGACTGTTATATTTCCCTATCTCTGACATCTTATCTCAGTGTTATCTCCATAACAGCCCCAAGAATTGCATGTTGCCATTCTGACTTCACAGGTGCCTCTGGCTCTAAGACATTAACTGAACTGCCCAAAATTATAGCTAAAGAGTTGTAAACAGAGAGTCTGAAAGCAAGTCCTACCAGACTTCAAAGTCAGGGCTTCTCACCATGACAACATGAGTGTCAAGACAATACATTTTACTCACCCAGAATCTCAGACACAGAAGGAATTTCATCTCTCACCTAACTCCCACTTCATACATGAGGTAATGGAGGCCTGGGGGAAACTGGTTGCTTAATGGGTGATGAATGGTTGTTTGTACTTCCAGATTTCTATAGATTTTTGTGCTGTGGATGGGGCTGGAGTAAACAATCTTAAATGTTCTTTTCAACTTTCCAAGTCTGAACGGCAGAAAAATCCCTCTGATCTTAAACCTGGGTGTGGCCCAGGGCCTGCTTGAAAGTCAATGACCAGAACTCTGAGCTTGGCAAGTGAAGACAGGTCTGTCAGTCCTCACCTTTCCCCCACATACTGGCGTAGCTCAGACACACAGGCTGACAAGGAGAGACAGGTCCCAGGCTTATTCCTCAGGCACACAGACCCTTATTTCCCTCCCCCTCCTGCCAAATCCAGATAATCTCATTTTCGTTTGTCTTAGATGTTTACACACTGTAATTTCACAAGAATCACCCTTGGATGATCTTCCTGAAAGGGCAGGGTGGGCAAGGATGATGCTAGGCTAAATGGAAGGCCTAAATATGGAGAAAAGCAGCAACCCAGTGCCTACGGCAAGGCCTCTAATGCAAAGCTTGTTCTTTTACAGAGGGAGTTCTGGCCTCCCGCCCCTGGACTGGGGATCCCTGATGGCAGTGTGGTGAGAGAGAAGGGTTTTTGAGACAAATTTGGAGCATGGCTCCAGCAACTAAATGGTGAGTGAGCAGAGAACACAGTTTAGGTTTGGTTTTAGAAAGTGAAGGAAATTTCTAATATTGGAGGGGACCTGGCAAGTTAGATGAAGGCTGGGAGTCCAAAAACTAAAAAAAAAAAAAAAAAAAAAAAAAAACCTGGAAGCCAGATTTAAGGAAGATTAGGGCTACTTTTACAGAGGAAGTAGATTCTGGGTGAAACATTTCAGAAGGCAGGGGTAGCCTAAGGTGAAGAGTAGTGAGAATGTGGGAGGGTCCTGCGTCTAATTTGAATAAGATGGAATTTGGGAGGGGTATTGAGGGTGGTGTCCAGAATCCTGCGAGGGTGGGCTGAAGTTACGGGGGTGATGTGGGTGAAAGAGGACATTTTAAGGGGAGGATCCTGAAGGGAGAGGTGCTGAGGAGATTTTGGTGGGGGTGAAAAGCTTTCAGGTGAAGACTGGACTTAGAAATTAGGATGGACTGGGTGGGGGGTAAGTTGAGGGTAAGAGTGAACACGAAGGGTGTGCTTGTGGGGACTGATGGGGCACTAAAAGAACAAGGTACTGGAGTAATGAGGAGTGGGGCTGAGCATTCTGAGTGATGGGTGAAGAAGGTGAGCACTGGGAGAAGCTGAGGGAGGGTAACCACAGTACTGTGTCAGGAATTGGCTATCCATATTCGGGGAGGAACGCTTCATCCTAGTTGGAGCAGTTAGAGTGGTGTGGGTAATATGCAAGTAGGACATTTTTCAGAGAGAAATGTGAGGAACTCAGGATATCTGGTTGGAAGTCAGGTTAGTGGGGAGGAAGGGTTCGATAAGGAGAATCTGGGAATCAGAGGATGGGAAGATTCTGGAAGAGAACTTGAGGGTTCCGAGGTTTCTGGGCTGGAGATTCCGAAAGTCACAGTACTTTCAGACTGGGGGAAGTGGCTGGCTCCAAGGTAGGGGACTGGGGGCGGAAGAGGTCCTGTAGAGTCCTGAGTCAGTGGAGTCGGGCTGGGGCCGATCCTGGGCTGGCGGCGGGGGCTGGGAGGCCGGGCTCACCTGGGCAGGCTGTCCTGGTAGTGCATGGTGGGCACGATGCTGTGCTGCAGGTACTGGCCAGGCCCGGGGCCAGCGCTGAGGGCCCGACATGGGGCTCCCGGGCCAAGGGCAGGGCCCCGGGGCCAGGCGCGCAGCAGCAGGCGGGGCACCATCGTCCCGGGCGGCTGCGGCGGCGAGAGCGCGGCGGGTGGGGGAGCTCTGGTACAGAGAAGGCCGCTGCCCTCGGAGCCGGGGACACGGCGTCAGGGACCCGGTGTCCAGTTCGTCTCCGCCCACCGGGCCACTTCCGGCCGCGGGCGCCCTCCGGCCACGCCCACGGACGGCCACGCCCACATCCTGGACACGCCCACACCAGGCCCCGCCCTCCCGCCCTGGCCGCCTCCTGACAGCTGGTCTCCCTTCCGGTCCCGGGAGGCTGCAAACCCAGCTCCCGAGCCGCTCCCTTCTTGTACGGAGCAAGCTAGGAACGGCAGCTGAAGAAAAACGCGGAAACACATTTTTTTCTGCAATCTGATAAGCCTACGTGGATCGAAGGCTCGGTCCCTGGGAGACTCTGGACAATATTTTAAATTTCTCTGTCTTCACCTAAGTAGAAATTACGATCAGCGTACTTCCCACGATTCTAGATTTATTTCGACAAGATAATTTCCTATGTAAAGTGCTGGTGCTTATAGGTAAGCACCAAACAGTGGAGGTTGTTGTTATTAGTAATCCGCCGCGTTCGCCCTGCTGAAGATCTTATACAATTCCTCCTCCTCCTCCTCCTCCTCCTCCTCCTTCTTTCTTCTTTCTTCTTCTTCTTTTGGTGGTGGTGGTACTGGGTATTGAACCCAGAGGTATTCTACTTCAAAGCTATACCCCAACCCTTATTATTTATTTATTTATTTATTTTTGGTATTGGAGGTTGAGCCCAGAGACATTCTACCTCTGCGCTACACCCCCAGCCTTATTTTTATTTTTTGTCCTGAAACAGGATCTCCCTAAGTTGCTGAGGCTGGCCTCAAACCTGTGATCCTCCTGTCTCAGCCTCCCAAGTACTGGGATTACAGGCATGCACCACCTATGCCCAGCTTCAAACAATGATTCTGTTGGGGTTTTTTTTGGGGGGGGGAGTTACTGGGGATTGAACTCAGGGGCATTTCTACATCCGAGCTACAACCCCAGCCCTTGTTGTTTTTTGTTTTGAAACAGGGTCTCAGTAGGTTGCTGAGTCTCTCTGAGTTGCTGAGGCTGGTCTTGAATCTGTGATCCTCCTGTCTCAGCCTCCTAAGTACTAGAATTACAGATGTGCGCCACCACACTGGCCCAAACAATGATTCCTAACTCTGCTCAGCTGATTCTTAACACTGTTCAGCTGTCCCACCAGCTCAGCTGAGCAGGTATTAGGGGGAAAAATTGTACAGGAACCAGAAACTATGGAATCTTGAAATCTGGCCACCTCTTCTGTTTAGAAAGCCCTTTTTGAGCAGGATCCCCTTCTGGGAACATCTTTCTCAGCTTGAACAGCTCCAAAGACAGAAGTCTCACTGCTAAGAAGAAATGCTTTGTCCTGTGGCTCGGGAGTCTTCCTGGCCAGCCAACTGCAGGAGGCTGCCTGTCACCACACATCACCCTCAAGACTCCTTCCAAATCTCACTGGAAGATTCCACAACTTCAACATAGATCCCTCATCCATCACAAAACAACCACAGAACAGCCACAAAACCCCATCCCAGTTCCTGACCTCAGCTGAAGCTGAAGTAGGCTCTGCTCCCATTTACAGAAGAAGAAGGGGAGGTATCAGAGATATAAAATTATGCTGACTGGCTTGAGGTACAACAGAATTCCATTCTGGGAACACAGCCTTCCTTTAGTTATGGCTCTCCATCAGGACCCTGTAGATTTGAGGCAGCCAAATATAAATGGATAAGCAGAGCCAGGCGCTGGAGCACACCCAAAAGAGCACTGGATCAGGAGTCAGAAGATCTGAGTTTTGGTCTCAGCTCTGTCCTTATTAGTTAGGTGAGCGCTGGTTGAACAGGAAGATCACTAACCAGCTCTTACACTCATTCCATGGTAATCACAAATACTGAAGAACTAGCCTCAAACTCAGAAATATTGAATATCTAAACTTCCTCCCTTCCGGAGAGAACAGATCCAACTGACCCAAGTTCAAAACATCAGTGATATTTGCCTGTAATGTATAGTGAAACATAGAGAATATGAAATTCCTTCTGAAAAATATCATTTGCCTCCAAATCTTAACAATTTTCAGAACCTTGAACTCTGAGGCAGATACCTGGATTTGTGTAGAGCTACGTAGGTCAGAGGAGGAGGAAGAAATAGTGGACCTAGTAGAGGAGCAAGGGATAGTGCCCACCCCATCTAATGGGATGGGGCCCGAAGGACTTCTGTGGGTGGATGGCCAATAGGAACAAGTCTAACCCCCAGGCTAGTGTCCAGGCCTTCTTATTTCTGGCCCCACCTGCGTCTCCACTCCCCTCATGTCACTTAAAGTACTCTATGCTGTATTGACACTGGACCACTCATCATTCCCATCCCTTGTCCTTATTCCATGCCTTTTTTTAAAGCTGCATAGAATGTTCTTTCCATGCATCTCTACCTGGTAAATCATTACTCATTCTTCAAACTCCATTTCAGAACTCACAACCTCTGTCAAGTCTTCTCAATTCTCATCATTCTTCCTCCCCATTAGAACAAATCCCTCCCTCTGTGATCCTACAGCTCTTTTCTCATTCTTTCTTTTTAAAAAATTCTTATTATTAATTATTATTATTATTAGTAGTAGTAGTAGTAGTAGTAGTAGTAGTAGAAGTACTGGGGATTGAACCCAGGGAGCTACACCTCCCAGACCCCCTTTTTTGTGGTGATACTGGGGATTGAACCCAGGGATATTCTACCTCCAAGCTACAACCCCAGTACCCCCCCTTTTTTATGGTATGGGGGATTGAACCCAGGAGCATTCTACCTCTGAGCTACACCCCCAGCTCTATTTTTTTTGAGACAGGGTATCACTAAGTTGCAGAGGGTCTCACTAAGTTGCTGAGGCTGGCTACAAACCTGCGATCCTCCTGTGTCAGCCTCCCAAGTACTGGGATTACAGGCGTGCGCCACCATGCCTGGTACTTATCTCAATTTTTTTTTTTACTGTTATATATGTAAAGCACAACTGATTATGAGTTATTTAGTTATCAACTATTTAATTATCCATCCATCTCTCACCATAAATTTTGAGGTCGTCTGAGGCAGGTGTCTGGCCAGGGGCCTACTGTGGTTAAGTGTTTTGCTTCCTTTTCCTAGTGATAGCCCTGGGGATTATATCACATTAAGGACAACATGAGCTGGGAGTTCAGAAAGATCATATTTTTCTGTGTAAGGGTCAAGAAAGTTCATCTACTTAGAGAAAAATCCTGAAGAATAAATTGTTTGTATTGAAGTAATCCTCAGAGTTTTGTTCTGTTTTGAATTAACTCTGAAAAAGCAGAACACAGTGGCCAGATTAATGTTCATTTTCAAAATAAAAGTTCTTAAAAACAGTCAACTTTCACTGGGTAGCAAAAGAGTTCACATTTCAACAAAAAAGAGATCCAGTTGGTTAAGTCTGACCAAAGACAGCAAATATGAACACGAATATTCAAAGAAAGGACAGGAACTCCTGGTACCTCAAAATTGATCAGACTTGAATTTAGGGATCCATTGAATAAACTTCTTAAAGAAGTCAGGGTCAGTCATACGGAGGTAGGGTTGCAAGAACTCAGGTTCCAAGTGCTCAGGTTCTACTGGATTTTACCTGGACCAAATAGTGCTTAAAATAAAGGAATCCAGAGGCAAGACTGGATCAAGCACTGCCTGATTTAATGGAATTCATTATTATGAAATCTAAACCTTTAAAAAGGAATTGAGTGTGTGAAAAAATATATAAATACAAAAGAGTGAAACCAACATGTAAAAAATGCTTTTCCTGCCCAATAAAGGAACCTTTAAAACCTAGTTGTGGATATACTAGACATTTGATTAAACCAATCAATGAGGAATTAATATGGTGTGAAAAAAATGGTTCCTTTTTTTTTTAATGTGGTCCTAGGAATTGAACTCGGGCATCCTACCTCTGAACTACACCACAGCCCTATTTTATCCTATTTTATTTTTTATTTTGAAACAGGGTATTGCTAAGTTGCAGAAGGTCTCATTAAGTTGTTGAGACTGGCCTCGAACCTGTGATCCTCCTGTCTCAGCCTCCCAAGTACTGGGATTACAGGTGTGCACCACCATGCCTGGCTCCACGGGCAGGCTTTTTAAACTATCACTTTCATAAGTCTGCCTTCTTCGCTGCCCCGTGTCGCTGTGCACCTCAGCTTTCCATGGGCAGCAGGACAGGGGACTCTCGGGTGGAGTTATGTCTGAGAAAATCTACTTCAGATGCACCTGGACTTCAGAGGCTTCACAACAGTTCCATTTGTCCATAAAACACATTCAAAATGTAAAACTAGCCCTTCCTCAGCACCAAGAGCTCTTAGGTCCTTTCATCTGTGTGAAGTTTGTCTTCCTGGAGTTTGGGTGGCTGACATGTTTTAAGAAGCAGAAAATGGGTAGTCCATGGAGTCAACTCTGAGCATGGAGGTGGTGGGACACACTGAATTTAGGGATCCATTGAATAAACTTCTTAAAGAAGTCAGGGTCAGTCATACAGGGGTAGGGTTGCAAGAACTCAGGTTCTGGATAACCACGTCTAAAGACTTCCAGAAACTCAACTTCAACCAGCTGAATCTGTGACCCCAGTGAACTGAACTGTTTGTTCTATTCAGCTCTGGGATCCTGATGAAATGCCAACCGTGCTTTTATGGTTGAGCTCTGGCATCTTACCTAAGAATCCATGTACATCTCTAGAAAGAGCATGGAGACGTAGCGAGAGAGAACAGGAGGAACGTGCCCTATCGTGCAGCACAGAAGAAAGAAATTACTGCCGTGTCGAGACGATTGGAACCGCTGCCTGCCTGTAGCTGGTGCCTCATTCAGTTCCGCAGACATTTCCAAGCACCCACTCTGTGTCGTTTTCACAGAAATAAATATGGAACATGCCTGAAAATAGCAGGTAGACTCAGAAACAAATACTTATGCTGCAGCGGGATGCATGCAGCTACCACAGCGTGCCCAAGATGCCACCAAAGCACAGAGAAAGGACTCTGCTCCCCACAACCCCTCAGTGATGCAGGCCAGCAACTTGGGAGGCAGCCTAGACTCCTCCCTCACCCCACAGATCTCAGAGTCCCCACGTCTTCTTCACCAGAAATGCCACTGAACTACCTTTTCTCCATCCCCCTCCAAGGCCCTGGACATTGATCCCTTCTTTTTATTTTTTTATGTTTTTATTTTTTATTTTTTTGTGGTACTGGGGATCGAGCCCAGGAGCATTCTACCTCTGAGCTACACCCCCAGCCCTATTTTATTTTATTTTTGAAACAGGGTCTCTCTAAGTTGCAGAGGGCCTCCCTAAGTTGCTGAGGCTGGCTGCGAACCTGTGATCCTCCTGTCTCAGCCTCCCAACTACTGGGATTACAAGTGTGTACTACCACGCCCAGCTCGTTGGTCACTTCTTATCACTCATCAGCTCTGTCTGGACCTCATAGCATGCCCTAGTTACGGCCTCATTTCTCATTGTCCCCAAACAACCGTCTCTACTTCATGTCTGCAACACTCTGCTCCCATTCTCTACGAATCCATTATGTCCCATCATCCTATACAGAATTGGAAACTTGGGACTTAAGGGGTTAACTCTGCTCCCCCTGAGCTTTTACCCCCACCCTCCACCCAAACTGCTCCTGTCACCCATGTTTGCTAAACCAATGATTAATTCTTACCCCCAACTCACTTGACCCATCCAGACCCCATGCCATCAACCACACCCCCTCCCTGAAGTACCCTCTTCCCTTGAACCCCAGGATGCCCTACCTTCTCGGTTCCTGTCTCCCTCCCTGGCCATGCCACCTCAGTCACCTTTGACGGTCCTTTTCTTCTCCTTGGACTCTCGATGTGCTCTCCTGTGAACTAGACTTACAGAGCCTACTGTCAACCCCAGCAAACTCCATCTTCCCACCGCTTTTCCCTTTCCAATAAAGAACAACTCCATTTTTCTAGTTACTCAGACAAAAGAGAGTATTCCTGAATTCTATTTTCTTTATGTACTGGGGATTGAACCTAGGAGAATCCTACCTCTGAGCTATATCCCCAGACCCCCTTTTTAAGATTTTGAAACAGGGTCTCAATAAGTTGCTGAGGTTGGCCTGAACCTGTGATCAGTCTCGATCCTGTCTCAGTCTCCCAAGTACTGGGATTACAGGCATGCACCACCATACCTGGCCCCTGAATTCTGCTTTTTCTCTCCATCTCATATTCAGTTCATCTGGAAATTGTTTACCTTGAAAATATGTCAGAATCAGGTCACTTTTTATTCTTTTAAAAATTATGTATGTATGTATGTACATATGTATGTATGTATGTATTGGTACTAGGGATTGAACTCAGGAGCATTCTACCTCTGAGCTACACCCCCAGCCCTATTTTGTTTTATTTTGTGGTACTGGGGATTGAACCCAGGGGCATTCTACCTCCAAGCTACACCCCCAGCCCTATTTTTTATTCTTTATTTTGAAACAGGGTCTCACTAAGTTGCGGAGGGCCTCACTAAGTAGCTGAGGCTGGCTGCGAACCTGTGATCCTCCTGTCTCAGCCTCCCAAGTACTGGGATTACAAACATGCGCCACCACGCCCAGCCCTATTTTATTTTGAAATGGGGTCTCACTACGTTGCTGAGGGCCTTGTTAAGTTGCTGAGACTGACCTTGAACCTGCAATTCTCCTGTTTTATCCTCCCAAGTACTGGGATTACAGGTGTGCACCACCACACCTAGCACTTTCTATTACTTTTATTAGGGTAACTGGATTTGAGCCATCACAATATCTTGTATAAATTATTGCATTAATAATGGCAACAAGCCAGGTGTGGTGGCACACGCTTGTAATCCCAGTACTTGGGAGGCTGAGAGAGGAGGATCGCAGGTTTGCAGCCAGCCTCAGCTACTTAGTGAGGCCCTCCACAACTTAGTGAGACCCTGTTTCAAAATTAAAAAAAAATTAAGCCGGGCGTGGTGGCGCACGCTTGTAATCCCAGTACTTTGGGAGGTGGAGACCGGAACGCTTGTAATCCCAGTACTTTGGGAGGTGGAGACCGGAGGATCCGGGTTCGCGGCCAGCCTCAGCGCGCATGCGCGTGCGATCAATACCTCTCTCTCTCTCTCTCTCTCTCTCTCTCTCTACCTGGCGAGGCCCTCCGCAACTTCGTGAGACCCGGTTTCAAAAATAAAGCATAGAAAAAATAGGGCCGGGGGCGTGGCGCGGAGGTAGAACGCCCCCTGCGTTCAATCCCCGGTACCGCAAAAAAAAAAAAAAAAAAAAATTAAAAATAGGGCTGGGGGTGTAGCCCAGAGGTAGAATGCCCCTGGGTTCAATCCCCAGTACTGCAAAAAAAAAAAAATAATAATAATAATAATAATGGCAACAAACAGGTATGTAATGTTTACTGTTTACCAGGAACTTTCTGTGTGCTTTACATATATTAATTCATTTACACTTCACAGCAGCTCTGTGAGAAGGGTATTACTGTTACTCCG
The DNA here is from genome assembly GCA_004027185.1 of Glis glis. NCBI lineage: Eukaryota > Metazoa > Chordata > Mammalia > Rodentia > Gliridae > Glis > Glis glis. The sequence continues at coordinate 30,492 of PVJS01012218.1, read as the reverse complement.
ATTTACAAAGGGGGAAACTGAAGCCCAGGGGGATCGAGTGACTTGCCCAGGGTCACTCAGGCAGTAATTAATGGCTCCCTACAGTCTTTCCCCACATAGCACCCCAGCGATCCTAATGAGACATCAGAGTGTCCCTTCACTTAAAACTCTTCAGTGGCTCCCTATCTCACTCAAAGTAAAATGAAGACCATATAATGCCTCCAGTGTCCTATGCTGGGGTCAACAAACTATGGTTCTCAGTCCATTCTGGCCAGTTGCCCTTTCTTGTGAATAAAGTTTTATTGGAACATAGCCAGGCGCATTCCTTTACATATAACCCATGGCTGCCTTCCTGCTACAATGGCAAAATTGAGTAGCTGCAAGAAAGATCACACAGCCCACCAAGCCAGAAATATTTACTCCCTGGCCCTTTACAGGAAAAGTTTGCCAACCCCTGTCCTATGCAATCTGACACACACACGCACGCACACACACATACCACACACACACACACACACACACACACACACACCCCTTACCAACCTGATTCTCCTCCGGTCACATTGGCCTCCCTGCTGTTCTTCCACCCCAGGCACGCTCTGCTGCTGGCCTCTGCTCTTGCTGTCATCTCCGCCTGCGATGCTTCCCATAGGACACGTTTGCTTGGCGCTCTCCCTCCCTCGACCTCTGCTCACCTCCTCACTGAAGCTTCCCTCATCGCCTTACTGAAAATGGCAACCCCAGCCACGTTCTCTGTCCTCCTTCCCTGCTTTTTTTCCACTGCTCTTAATACCATCTGAAATATATTTATGATTCCTGTGTGTTTGCCTGTCTCCCTACAATAGAGTGTAAACTCCCTGAGGGCAGCAGCCTCCGTGTTGTTGACTTAGGCGTCTCTAAACCTAGAACAGTGCCTGGCAGAGGAGGCATTCAGGAAATGTTTGTGGAATGAATACATGAGTGAGAGAGAGACTCCTGCAGCGGTTTCCCTGGTTCTTGTGGTTTCTTCTCTCTTCTGGTTCAAGGTCCACACTGCTCCTAGTCATCCTTCTGACCACAGGCCTTCCTGTCCTTCTGTGACCTCCACCCCTGCAGGAGAAGAGCGCCTTTCCCTTCTTTTCTCCTTTCCTTTCTTTCTTTCATTTGTGTGTGTGTGTGTGTGTGTGTGTGTGTGTGTGTGTGTGTGTGTGTGTAACTGGGGATTGAGCCCAGGGACATTCTACCTCTTAATTACACCCCCAGCCTGATTTTATTTTTTATTTTGAAGCAGGGTCTCTCTAAGTTGCCAAGGCTGGCCTTGAACCTGTGATCCTCCAGTCTCTACCTCCCAAGTACTGGGATTACAGGCACAACACACCACCATGCCTGGCTCTTTTTTATATGCAAATTTACATAGTATATTTGAAAAGGAGACCATATAGTTTCCATCTTCACAACCCCCAGAACAATTTCACAATACTTTTCACATAAAAGGCATTGATTGAACATTTGTGATTTAAATTAATAAACATCTAGATTTTTCCACCATATCAGTTCCTACTTTATATCACATTTTTATTCATTCATTTTGTTCAACAAACATTTTCACCTATTCATGGTGCTCCGGGCATTGCTTTCAGTACTGCAGATATAATAGTAAATAATACGCACACACCTTTCTTGTTCTTAAAGAGTCTTACATCTAGTGAGGAAGACCTTTAAGTGGACAGCCAAATATAACCTGGTGCGATGAGTGTTCACACATGGATTACGACAGGATCAGATGACTTAATAGACTCTGGAGGTTCCCAAAGCCTTCACACGTGGCCCTTCTTGACCTGGCCCTGGCTGCACCTCCAGCTGCTGCTCTGCTTCCATGGCCCCCTCAGGGCCAAGGCTCTGAACCCCTCATGTCCCTTTGTGACTCTGGCACATCAGGTCCTGCTCTCTGTGCCTGAACCATCTTCCCTTTTCTCTGCTGTCCACTTCTGTATGTTCCTTGGGAAACCTCACTGGAAACCCAGAGCACATGGCCCTCCTTTGGGGAGCCCCCCAGGCCCTCCTCTCAGGGTCCTGTTACGCTCCCATGCCCAACACGCGCCCGAATCATGGCTCTTACCACGACACAGAGGACGCACGTTTGGCCCACATTTAAAATATGAAGATAGATGGGCGTGGTGGCGCACGCTTGTAATCCCACTACTTTGGGAGGTGGAGACTGGAGGATCCAGGTTCGCGGCCAGCCTCAGCTCTCTCTCTGCCCCTGTCTCTCTGTCTCTCTCCCTCTCTCTCTCTCTCCTTAGTGAGGCCCTCCGCAACTTCGTGAGACCTGGTTTCAAAAATAAAGTATAAAAAATAGGGCCGGGGGCATAGCGTTGAGGTAGAACGCCCCTGCGTTCAATCCCCGGTACCACACAAAAAAAAATGGAGATATGATAGAGTGTGATATAAGATACTAATAAAGTCAAACATATACCTATAACTTTGAAATAATTCTACTCTTCCAGATTTAAATAAAAGTTAATCAAAACTCGGCAGTAAAACGTCCCTGGATGGGTTCAATCCCCAGTACAAGATAGAGATAGAGATAGAGATAGAGATAGAGATAGATAGATAGAGATAGATGATAGAGAGATTGAGAGATAGAGAGATAGAGATAGAGATAGAGATAGAGATAGAGATAGAGATAGAGAGATAGAGACAGAGAGATATAGAGATAGAGAGAGAGAGAGAGAGAGAGAGGAGGGGGAATGAATCTTATGTGATTTCAAAGCAGGGTATCCAACTCGATAGCGAGTGGTGTTCACAGTCTGGCCACACGGTGGCGCCACTTTATTTGGGAAACAGAAGTCCCCACCGCCACCTGCTGCCGGCCTGTCTGATCAGACTGTTGTTTACACAGCAGAATCTGCGAGTGATTTTAGCGTCTTTATTCAGGTTTTGTGGCTTAACCCCTCTTTAAAATCTTATAATAATGCCATCCAAACGGTCCACAAGCGGTGGTACTACTGAGAGTGCTGACCCTGCTGAGGACCAGCTGCAGTGGAGGGAAACCCCACGGAGGAGGAAGCAAAGATGCCACGGCGCGGGCGGGCGTGGGCGCTGCCCTGGAGTGGGCGCTTCCTAGACGTGTTCCTAAGGGGAAGGAGCGCTGAGCGAGGGCACTTTGGCTCTGCCGTGTGCCCCCACGTCCTCCCTGCTTGCTTGGAGGTTTCTAATGCTCTGGCTTAGCCGCTGTTTAGTGGGTAGGCCCAGGGTCTACAGAGTGAGACTTTATGGGCTCAAATCCTGATTCCACCGCTTCCCAACAGTGATTTTAGGCAAGTCATCAGATCTCTGCATCTTGTTTCCTTTTCTGTAAAATGGGCACCTAATAGTACTGCGCTCATGTCGGTCTGTGTGAGAGCTAAATGCAGGTGATCACGGGACTTAGCACGCGGCCTGGGGGCGAGTGCCATTAAATGCCAGCCAGGCTTCTCTTCTTCAGCATCTTCGTTATCCCAGCTCAGAGCCGTGCCAGGCCCTGGGAGATGGAGCGTTCCCATCACCGAGCGCTTTCGCCATCTGGCTTCCTGTCTGAAACGTAGCTCATGCGCTGACTGTACTTGTCCCAGAGAATCAATGTGATCTTCAGTTCTTTGACACCCTCGTTTGAATTTGTGGGGAAACTTTGGGGACTTCCTGGACTTGTGGGGATGGGAACATTGCGATGCTCTTCGCTAGCACGCTGCCTTCGCCATGCGCTGCTTCCGGCCCCGCGGCCTGTAGGGGCCCCTCCCCAGGCACCACCAACCCTCAGTTGCACTTACCTGTCTCCAAGCCTTTCTTTCCCCTAGACCCTGAGGCCTGGGACTGTGTGGTCGGCCCAGCCCAGGGTGCTGCACATAGTTAGCCTGCATTAAAGATTCGCTAGGTGAATGAAAAACCCCAGAGGCATGAAAGAGCGGGGCAGTGTGAGCGGAGGGCCCGAGTTCTGCACACCTGGCAGGTGAGGCCCAGGCTGGAATGGGAGGACAGGAGCTGGGAGTTAGCAACCAGGGTCTGTGGGACAGGCTGGCGATTTCTGTGATGCGGCAGACTGTGGTGGTGGCGGCGGCGGCGGAGAGAGGACAGGCAGGCAGTGGGTAGGACCAGACACTAGATGCGGTGCAGGAGGGGCTGGGGGAGGCCGTCTATATTTCACCCTGCTGCGTGCTGAACTAGCTTCCCGCTTGAATAATTCACCAAGTCTGCCAAGAGGCGACAAACATTCAATTAAACGAGGCCCCAGACAGTCTGCTGCGGTTGACTGGCTTCCATCTTGACTTCTTGGCAGAGAAGGTACTTGTATTATCAGGGTTCTCCAGAGAAACAGAACCAACAGGATGTGTGCGTGTATGTGTGGAGAGAGAGCAAAAGAGAGAAAGAGAGATTTATTTTAAGGAATTGGCTCATGAAGTTGTGGAGGTTCAAGCCCAAAATCTGCCGGAGAGGCCAGCAGGCTGGAGACCCAGGGAAGAGCTGCAGTTCAAATCCAGTCAGCCGGGCGTGGTGGCGCACGCTTGTAATCCCAGTACTTGGGAGGCTGAGACCCGAGGATCCGGGTTCGCGGCCAGCCTCAACTACTTAGTGAGGCCCTCCGCAATTTAGTGAGACCCTGTTTTTGGCCTATAAAGGCCTTCCACTTATTAGATGAGGCTCACCACATTATAGAAGGGAAGCTTCTTTCCCCAGAGTCCACTGATTTAAATATTATTCTCACCCCAAAATTCCCAGAAACTTCCAGAATAATATTTAACCAAGTATCTGGGAACCATGACCTACTCCAGTTAACACACAAAATTAACCATCATAATAGCATTCTAAGACTTCATAGCCCGATGTGGTGACGCATGCCTGTAATCCCGGCCTTAGCAATGTAACAAAACTCTCAGCAACCTAAGGAGACCCTCTTTCAAAACAAAAAATAAAAAGGGTTGGGGGTGTAGCTCAGAGGATAGAATGCCCCTGGGTTCAATCCCCAGTACCACACACACAAAAATAATAATTCAGCCATGTTCCTGATATGAACAATTCATGTGCTGTGTGTGTGTGTGTGTGTGTGTGTGTGTGTGTCTAAATAGTGACAACTAGGGTCACTTTGGGAGAAAATCAGGGACTGTCTCCAGCCCTATTTCACCCACAGAGTCCACTCCACCCCATGTATTGTCACCCTCACCTCCAGTGAGATGCGTCTGTACGGCAGCCACTCATTACAAAGTCCCGAGAGCAGCAGGCAGCAAGCTCTCTGCATGCCGGCTTCTCCCAAGTTTAAGGGGGACATTCACGTGCTTCTTTTGGCCAGGGGCAGAGAGGCAGCAGCAAGGAGCAGATGGTATGTTCAAGTTGTGTAATTCGAGGAGAGTTGAATAAAGAGACTATTTACAAAGGTGCGGGCATGGCGTGGGGGTCCCATGTCCAGTGCTGCACCCCTGAGCTAGCTAGGAACGTAGGCACCATGGTCACCTGACCAGAGCTGAACTAGAGCCATGTGACCTCTGTCAGAATACATCCAGCCCATGGTGAGCCTGCAGGAGGGGAGCAGGGGAGCGAGTAAGCCAACCCACCTTCCTCCTGCCTTCTTTGTCCTGTTCCTGCTCCCCAGGGTCTGACTCCAACCAGAAGCAGAGGGCGAAGGGGCCCACGACTGTATTCAGAGGTCGGCTTCCAGGGACAGAGAGCAGCTGGAGAAGGCCGAGGGAATCTGAGGAGGGGGGGCGCTGAGCCATCAGCCTGGTGGGCACAGGCCCCTTCTTACATCTCGAGCTCCTGCTTCTTCTCCAAACCCTCCCTCCTTAGCTCCAGCTTGGAGCAGGTTGGTGATAGGGGATGGGAAACTTGTCTGCCTTTTCAATCCCTCTTCAAAATAGCTTGTCTCACACCTGAGGTCTAGACCATTGTGGTGCTAGGGATTGAACTCGAGGGCCTCTCTGAATTATACCCCACCCCTATTCTATTCTTATTTTGAAACAGGGTCTCACTAAGTTGCTGAGGCTAGCCTCAAACCTGCGACCCTCCTATCTCTGCCCGCAAGTACTAGGATTATAGGCATGCACTACCACACTCATCAACAGCTTGCTGTTTTGTGTGTATGTGTGGTACTGGGGATTGAACCCAGGGGTATTCTACTTCTGAACTACACCCCAGCCCTATTTTATTTTGAAAAAGAGTCTCACTAAGTTGCTAAGGGTCTTGCTAAATTGCTGAGGCTGGCCTTGAACCCGCAATTCTCCTGGCTCAGCCTTTCAAGTACTGGGATTGCAGGTGTGCACCACAACACCCGGCTGCAGCTTGCTCTTGAATCTGAGGGTCGCCATTCTTTTTGAGCTGGCCCATTTCTGGCAGTTATCCCCTGGGGCAAACTGTGCCCCCCCCCCCAGGTGAGCCATCTAAGGTGGGGGAGGCAAGCAGAAGAACATTCTGGTAAATTTCTAAAACAACTAATCCTCCACAATAGTTGATGTTTACTAAATGTTTACAGTGTGCCAAGCCCTGCAGAGCTCAGGCAATGCTCCCCGAACTCCACAGAGGTATATTTGTTCCTGTTTTATAAAGAAACAGACTTCTGGAGCCCAGGTGACCTTCTGGGTGAATGAGATGTGGTCCCTAGAAGAGCCAGCAGTCCTGCCAGAGAGGCAGTGAGCAGACACACAAGTGGCCAGGGCTGTCACAGGTGAGAGGTGGCATGGGCGCAGAGAGACAGGGGTTTTATACACAGGGATGGGGAGAGTTGTCTGAAGACATCACATGAGAGGAGACATCCCTGTTGAGACTCAAGGGACTGTTTGGTTCACTGGCTGGACTAAGAGCAGGACGCATTCCAGGGTTACGGTTAGGGTTAGTACCTGGCGACAGTACCTCCAGGGACTCAGAGCAAGGCAGGAGGGCTGGGGAACAAGAATTCCACTAGGGGAAGAGGCACAGGGGAGGGAGGCAGAGAGAGGTATGTGTGTGTGTGGTGGGGGGGAGCTGTCTTTGGTCTTTGTGGTAAAATAAATTCTCATGGCAGAATTCTTGCTGAAGTGCTAATTCAAAATTTACTTGAAACATAGAACCCACAGTGATCAAGCAAAGGCCCTGCACTGGAAGTGTTAAGTTTAATTTCATTCTTGTTCAGCTTGTCCAAACACAGCAATAAAAAGATCCAAATGGAGCTTGAAAAGGATGTTTTGAATTAAAAGGGGGGGGCAGTTGGGTGCCATGGCACATGCCTGTAATCCCAGTACTTAAGAAACTGAGACCAGAGGACCACAGGTTTGAGGTCAGCCTTGGCAAGTTAGTAAGGCTCTGAGCAACTTCAGCGACACACCATTTCAAAATAAAAAAATAAACTGATACAGGAGAATCGCAGGTTCAAGGACAGGCTCAGCAAGTAGTGAGACTCTCATTAATCTAGCGAGACCTTGTTTCAAAATCAAAATAAAATAGGGCTGGGGGTGTAGCTCAGAAGGTAGAATACCTCTGGGCTCAATCCCCAGTACCAGAAAACAAACAACAAACAAAAAACAAATAAATAAAGGGCTGGGGGTGTAGCTCAGAGGTAGAACCCCCTGAGTGCAATCCCAGTATCCTCCCCCGACACACACACACACACACACACACACACACACACACACACACACACGCAGAACCTTCCGGGATGCTCAGGATGATTGACACCATGCTCTGGAAGTGGCGCATGCGCCTTGCATGGTTAGCGGAACCGGAGGACCCACAGACCCCGCGTCGCTGGGCAGAGCAGCCCCTCGGGGACGTCTGCTGAGGCTTCTTCCTGCAGCTCTGCCCCCTTCCTCTTCTGATGCCTCGGACAGTTCTCCCCATCACCACCCATCGGCCTGCTTATCCATAATCTAAACACCCGGGAGACCAAGGAGCCCCACAGGGGAGCGTGGGAAACATTGGTCTTCAATTTTATGAGCAAGAAATAATACAAAAACGAGCCCCTTTGGGCAAGGACTCCAACAACAGCCCCCAGACTGGGTGTAGCCCCCACAGCCAGCATCACACAACTTCGGCAGAGTCTGTGTGGCTAGCCCTCTTCCTGGGCGTTCACTCTCTTCAGGACAGTATTTGTAAAATTACATCTCTGTAGCTTTAGAAAGCATTAAGGATTGTTCAGTGAGGGGCATATCTGAGGGTATTCAGACTTCCTCACTCAGTCAGCCAGAAAGTTCAATGAAGCAGAAAACGACATTTTCTAAAAAATTCAGAATAACTAGGAGTTCCTTGGGATTTCTCTAAAAATAATTCTGGATTTATTCCCATGGACTTACTCTAGGAGCTTGCATTTGCAACATCGTACTTCACCAAAACCTTAGAGAGGGCTTCAATCCCCTGACATAAATTATTAATAAATAAATGCTTAATAAATAAATGATTTATTTAGCAGCTACTTCATGCCAGGTGCTGCATTGGTGGTCATGGCTCAACTTCATACATAATGGGCATAACCGAGAGGTAGGAGGCCGAGTGTGCCCAGAGCAGGATGGAGAGGCACTGTGGAGATGAACGCAGCACGCAGGCAATGATTCAGAACTGGCTTTAGCAAGAGCGTCAGCCCCCAACTCTTGCTTCAGCAAAGACTCAAAGGCAGGCAAGGAGAGAGCAGGAAACTTTACAGGGTGGGGGGCTTCTCCAAAGAAGGCTGTAGGGAAGCTGGAGGCCTGCTGCTAGAAGCAGGCATCTGAAGGGAATTGGTTGGGGAGCGTCCTGTCCTTGGCTTTCTCTGGCTGGTCTGAGTTGTAAGTGGAGGCAGAAGAGAAGAGAAGAGAAGAGAAGAGAAGAGAAGAGAAGAGAAGAGAAGAGAAAAGGAGAGAGAGAGAGAGAGAGAGAGAGAGAAGAGAAGAGAAGAGAAGAGAAGAGAGAAGAGAAAAAGAAAGAGAGAAAGAGAGAGGGAGAGAGGGAAGGGGGGAAGGAGGGAGGGAGGGAGGGAGGGAGGGAAAGAGAGGAAGAAAATCAAACAGTCATTGAGCAAATCCGGGCTGTTCTGGGCCGCTGCTGCCGAGGCTGTGGCTTTCCAGGCTGGGTGCTGCGGGAACTGGGGGTCAGGTGCCATGGTCTCTAAGTACTCACACACTCCTGGTTTTCATTTTCAGATTATTTGAGGCAGTCATCAAATAGGACACAAGCTTGAGACAAAACCGGGTCAGGAAGTGAAGAGGGTCTGCACCATGATGGGGAGACAGGAGACATTTAATAAGTCTGCCGGCTCACTAGTGAGCAAGGTGAGGGCCACCGACTTCTATTACAGCTTGTCCCCAATTCCCTTCGAGTCATTCCATTCGTTCAAAAAATACTAGCTGGGCGCAGTGGCACATGCCTGTAATCCCAGTACTTGGGAGGCTGAGACAGGAGCAGCACAGGTTAGAGGCCAGCCTCATTAACGTAGCAAAACTCTCAGCAACCTAGTGAGGCCCTGTTTCAAAACAAAAAATAAAAAGGACTAGGGGTGTAGCTGGGAGGTGGAATGGCCCGGGGTTCGATATCCAGTACTACGACATTATGACATCCACGCTTCCCTAGGTAAAGTGGCGTGGTGGTAGGGGCTCCTTTTCAGCCCCTTTATAACCACGAGACCATTGTCATATATGTGGTCCTTTGTTGACCGTATGCCGTTATTGCACCATATAACTCTCTCTTTATATATATGATCATATATATAAAGATTTCCTTAACATAATATATATTATTTTATACATAATTATATATGTGATTATATATGATTACCTTAACATAAAAATATGAAAAAAGATGCTTACATGAAATACTCTGAACTATTCCCTTCTTTGTCATATAAATGATATTTAACAATATGACCATGGGAATAGTTAACAGTAGCACTTAGTAGTAATTAATAAGAGGAATATGAAACATCCTTGTATAGCTATGTAGAGCTTTGTCAATTGAAAATAGTAGGGTTAATTGAGCAGCAATATATGTGAGAAAAATATAACAATTGGTAATGTTTTCATAATGCTCTGTTCTCCGGTACAGCCAGCTATTTAACTTTTTAAAGCTCTTTATTGGCTATTTAAGTTTTGTAGACTATTATTATTCCCACATGCCTCTTCAAGCCTGCAGTTCTTGCCTAAGTCTCCAGAAGCCTTGGAGAAGGAAATGGTGGGAGAGAGTATTTATTTCATTTCATTGTATTTATTCATATTTGTGGCAATGGGCATTAAGCCCAGGGATGCTCTACCACTGAGCTACACCCCAGCCCTTTTTATTTTTTTAATTTTCAGACAGGATCTCACTAAGGTACCCAGGCTGGTGGAACCTACCATCCTCCTGCCTCAGCCTCCCAAGTACTGGAATTACAGGTGTGCGCCGCCGCACCTAGCTCTAATTTCATTCTATTTTTTGAGAGAAGGTCTTGCCATGTTGCCCAGGCTGGCCACAAACTCCTGGGCTCAAGCAATCCTCCTGCTTCAGCTCCCTCCTCCCAAGTAGCTGGCGCATGCCACCACTCCTGCCTGGAAGAAATTAATTTGATCAAACACGTTAAACTTCCATAACTTTTCCGGATCCCAGCAAGCCTGTCCTAGCAGAATGGGAATATTTCAGCAGGAAATTCTTCCAAATTGCAGTTTTTCTTGGGTTCTCATCATAAAACTTTTCTGGAGACGCCAAACCTTCCTGTCTCATGGACCCAGTTTCCCTGTTGAGATGTAAATTCAATAATAAGATAATACTCATTCTAAACTGACTCGATTCTATTTTTAGCCTGTATTGTAAGTATTACAAGTGGATCATTGATTATTAAATATTACAAGTGGATTATTGATCATCTCTAAGGGGAAAAGTAACTTTCTTGGCAAGTGACTCAAGCCCAGCGTACCCTGTGTTTGAGTTCTGTCAAGTGTTCCTCAACTAACTTGAACTGCTTAAGGGCAGGGAGCCTGCTATGGGCCTACATAGTAGGTCCTCACCCTTTTTATTTATTTATTTTTTGGTACTGGGGATTGAACCCAGGGTCATTCTACCTCCCAGCTACACCCCCAGCCCTTTTTATTTTTTATTTTGAAACAGGGTCTCACTAAGTTGCTAAGGGTCTCTCTTAAGTTGCCGAGGTTGGCCTCTAACTTGTGATCCTCTTGTCTCTCAGCCCCTTAAATGCTGGGATTACAGGCATGCACCACCATGCCCGGCGTAGATCCTCATCTTTATGCTAATATATTATTAACCAATGAACTTATTTACAAAGACTGGAGGTATTGAGAGCTGGCAATACGGCCTCTGCTATCATCTTTCAATATTTCATGTACTTATGCTATACGCCAGGCACTGTTATAGGTGTAGAGGATACAGCAGAGCACAAAGTTACAAAACACAGAATTTAACCAGAACCTGGGACTCATCCATTTGCCTGTTCTAGGAAAGAGAAAGGGAGGGTCCCCTGGGCTCCCACTGCCCCCCATCCCTGCTTCCTTCTGTGGGAATCCCCTCTGTATAGTAATTAATTTGTGCTCTGTCTCCCTAATGAGACTGTCCCCCACATGTTCACATCCCTGGAACTTAACTAAGAACCTGGTACAGGCTGGACTCCCTATAAATATTCAGTGAATTTCAAATGGAATTTGAAATTTTGTTTCTGGCTTGAATTCTCCCTGTAAAACACTTCTGTCTGTCTTGCGAGCTGAGAGGACACTATGAAACCCCAGGAAGTCCTCACCTTCAATAATAGGGATAATAGCTGCGCTTAGGGGGGCCAGCCCCATGGGGGCACCTCACATGTACCTGAATTCTCTGCCATTTTACAGGTGAAAGAGCAGATGCTCCCCTGGCTTCCATGGCTCTCCTGAGGCCATGCAGCCGGCCACGGGCAGAGCAGGGACTGTATCCCAGGCTGACTCCTGTAACGCCTCCCAGCTAGCGGGTTGAAAGACACACAGACACAGGTCTTGACTCTGGATTATGGAAGTCACAGAAGACATTTCTTTGAAGTTAGAGTGAATTAATATGAATCTGGGAAAGAACTTATTTTTTTTAACTGACAGATAAAATCATATATATTTTATCAAGTACAATATAATGGGTTTGGGGGAGATACTGGGGATTGAACACAGGGGCACTCTACTTCTGAGTTATACCCCCAGCCCTATTTTATTTTGAAACAGGGCCTCACTAAGTTGTGGAGGGACTCACAAGGTTGCTGAGGCTGACTGTGAACCTTCAGTCCTCCTGTCTCAGCCTCCAAAGTACTGAGATTGCAGGCATGCGCCACTGCACCCAGCTTATTTTTTTTTAATTTTGAAACAGGGTATCACTAAGTTGCTGAAGGTATTACTAAATTGCTGAGGCTAGCCTCGAACCTGTGATCCTCCTATCCCAGCCTCCCAAATACTGGGATTACAGGTGTGTGCCTGGCTCAACATGATGTTTTGAAATATATTATGGAATGGTTCCATCTAGCTAGTTAACAAATGGAAACAGGGTGCTATGGAAGCCCAGAGGGCTCTGGGATACTGTAAAGGACTTTCCTAAACCTTACAATTGTGTTTAGAGAAAAACATGAGCCAGGACCAGGGCCCTCATGGGCTTATGAATATGACCTTTGAGGTGCTGGGTAGACCTATCAATCAGGGTACAAATGGCATGCCACCCTCCGTGTGAACATTAGAAACCGCTGGCTGTGTGCCAAGAGGATAATTCGTTCTCGGACAAAGATCATGAACTGACTTCTAGAAGCACTGCTTCTCAACCTCGGCCTGTCTTGGGTCCATGGTCGCCGATATAATCCAGAAAAGAGGGTATCCACCAGCCGAAAGAAAGGAAGATTCTTGCTCGTTTCTGTGCCGTCTGCCGCAGACCTGGGGTCACTACAAGAAAGAGAAAAGCAGACCCTGATCTCCAGTTGCTGGCCTGACCCTGCAGCGAGGCCTGGGTATCGCCTGTGGAGGAGGCCGCTCCACACCCCAGGAAGCGAGGCAAAAGCCAGGGCCCCTCGGTAAACACTGACCAGGAAGCACCCACAAAACAAGGCCACAGTGCGACACACCAACGCCAAGCTTCCCCAGCCCGGCCAGCCAAGTGGCTGCTGTGGCTTTACCTGTGACAGCTTCAGCCCTGTGTGGGTCTCCCTGCCTTCTAGACAAGATTTATTAAGTGTCCAATCATAGCATTGTCCCTGCCTCCTGACAGTATCCAACCCAGGAAAAAGTACCACTTCCTTACGTCCCAACCCACATCTCCTTAACACAAACCCAAACCCTGTACGTTCTTTTCTAACAGCCTCTTACTGAGAAGCTTCATGGTGTGTTCTCCTTTGATATAATTTGTTTAACTAAAAACATAAAAATAAAACTTAAAAAGAAAGAAAAGAAAGGGGGAGGAAGAAGGAAAGACTGTGCTGCAGTACAATGGGACGAGTGTAGATTAGGGCTAAGAAGGCTTGGGCTCAGAGCTTTCTACCTGTGTGACCTTGGGGGAGTTATTTGACCTTTCTGGGCCTCAATTTCTTCATCTGTAAAATGGAAATAATGGAAAAAAATCCAATATGGTTGTTGTGTTGATTAAATTAAAACCTGCAAAGAACTTAGCGTCTACCCAGCATGTGTTGGCTGATTACTACTGCCGCTGTCATTACTCACCCTGAGTAACCCTGAGTGGGTCACATAGTATCTGAGAGTCCATTTCTTCCCCTATAAGGTGGGGTAATATTAACACCTCCCTCACAGGTAAGGGTCTAATGGGATGACTAGGGACTCACCCTTGGTCATTAGCTGTTCTGGGGCCCCCAGGAGATGGCAGGTGGTTGGGAGCTGTAGGAATGCACAGCTGACTCTCAGCCCAGCAACTGGGATCATGCAGATGTTTCTAATACAGTCACAAACCCAGGTTTTTAATGTAAGATCCCCAGTTGTTTGTTGTTGGTGGCTTTTTTTTTTTTGTACTAGGGATTGAGCCCAGAGGCATTCTACCTCTAAGCTACACCCCCCAGCTCTTTTTATCTTTTATTTTGAAACAGGATCTGGCTAAGTTGATGAGGGCTTGAACCTGTGATCCTCCTGTCTCAGCCTCCCAAATACTGGGATGACAGGCGTGCGCCACTGAGCCCAGCTAGAGCCCCAGTTTTTAAATATTGGCAACTAAGTCAGGTTTTTGTAAATCACTTTGAACGCCAATCAAAACAAGGGTGTGGGCTTGCAATCCGTGACCTGTTATAAGCTTTTACAACTATTACTTAATAAACCAAGGGGAAAATTATGAAAACAGCCGATGCAACAACTAAGCTGAAAATCCAAGAAGTAACTGACGAGTGCGAGGCCTGCACTTCAGCGCCTTTAGTCTCCCACAGCCCCAAGAGACAGGCATACACCCTAATCTACACGTGAGGATGCTGAGATGCAGACAGAAGGTCGCAGGCCTGGTGAGCGGCCGGCAAGGTGGGACGCTGGGACTGTGAGTCTCACTCTGGTGGTGAGCACGACTGTGACACAGCGGCACCTGAGCCCTGAGCCACAGCTTCACTGCAGAGCTCAGTGCAGCAGGCCCAGGCTTCCGTCCACTGCCCGTCCTGCTCTGCCCTGCAGTGGGGAAAACCCACAGGAGACATTCAAGCTGATGCCGCTGCAGAGTTCTGTGTTCCACCATTCCACACCTGAACTGGTCATTTCCTGGCAGAACCAGAGCCATTACATAGCTTTTCAGCCAGGCCTACAGATCTGCAGGAAACCCATAGAGAAAGGGGAGGAGAAAGGATGCTGGAGTCTCCACATCAAAAGGGGCCTCAGAATTAGTCCCAGATAGCAGGCGTGGTCATGCACACCTGTAATCCCCATACTTGGGAGGCTGAGACAGGAGGATCGCAGGTTTGAGGCCACCTTTAGCAACTTAGTGAGACCCTCAGCAAGGCAGAGAGACCCTGTTTCAAAAATGAAATACTAAAATGGGCTGGGGGTGTAGCTTGGAAGTAGAATGCCTCTAGGTTCAATCCCTAGTACCAAACAAAACAAAACAAAAACAAACTAGCCCCAAAGCAACATACAAAAATGCAGCAACAGGGCTGGGAATACAGCTCAATGATGGAGCGCTTGCCTGCATGTGTGGGGCCCTGGTTCCATCCTCAGCATCGCGCGCGCGCGCGCGCACACACACACACACACACACACACACACACAAACACACACGCTGCAAGGTATATATACTAATACATTTTCTGTGCATAATCCAAACCATAAATCTCGACATTGCTATGATTTAGACCATAAAACAAATTAAATAAAAACCTGGGGGTGGGGGGCATTGGTATGCTTTAAAAGCTCACCGTATGATTGACTGAGAGTCACCGAACTAGTGAACACTAACAGAATTCATTGATTCACTTTATTCATTTGACAGCTATTTTGTGAGCACCTACTATGCACCAGATACAACATCAGGGTTGGTATACAGTGGGGAACAGAAAGGCAATATTCTTATCCTATTCTACTCGGGGGAGAAAATAAACAAAATAGCATAGCATTAGTTATAAAATAATTGCAATAAAGAGAGATAAAATTGGTTAAAGGGGGTCAAAGTGATTGAGGAACAGATTATCTTATTGAATATTTGTCTTTTTAATTTTTTTTCTTGCGGTAATGGGGATTGAACCCAGGGGCATTCAACCTCTGAGCTACACCCCCAGCCCTATTTTTTATTCTTTATTTTGAAACAGGGTCTCACTAAGTTGCGGAGGGCCTCACTAAGTAGCTGAGGCTGACCGTGAACCTGAAATCCTCCTGTCTCCACCTCCCAAGTACTGGGATTACAAGTGTGTGCCACCACGCCCGGCCCTAAATATGTTTTTTTTTAATTAAGATTTTTTTAAGTAGGTAATTCGAGTGTCTCTATCTCTATCTCATTCTCTGGCTCAAGTGGGATCTGATGAGCAGCTGCACCAGCACCCTGGAAGCTTGTTAGAGCCAAGCACGGTGCCACACACCTGCAATCCCAGTACTTGGGAAGCTGAAACAGGAGGGTCACAGGTGCCAGGCCTGTCCCAGCAACTTAGCTAGATCCTGTTTCAAAATAAAATAAGGCTGGGAGTCTAGATCAGAAATAGAACTCCCCTGGGTTCAGTCCCTAGTATCACAAAAATTTTAAAAAAGAAATGCACATCTGGGTCTCTATAGGATCAGATGCTGTGGGCAGGAGCCAGCGGGGCGTGTGTCCACAGGCCTTCCAGGTGCAGGAGACCAAGGGAGGCTGGAGAACCGCGGCTCTAGTCTAACATTTCTCTTAGTTTCTCATGTGTCCTTCCTGTGTCTCTTTTGTAAACACTAGTAACACAAACATTTATTCTTGCATTCTCCTTTCTTACACAATTACTAGTCTGCACCTTGGTTTTACTATTTTGATGTGTGCTAGAGACGTAGCCATTGAAGTACCAAGGTTGCTGTTTTCTCCACGTTCCTATCACTTCCTGTACGGATGTTCCGACTCCCATTTCATGACCGTAGGTTATTTCCATCTTTTGCTATTCCCAGTCACCATTACCATAGTAACTAACCTTGTGTGTGTCATGTCATGCTTATACAAGTCGGAGGATGAATTCCTAGAAGCAGGGTGTGGGATCAGAGGGCCAATGAATTTGCACATTTCAAGATTTCAAATAGCATAGAGGTTTCTGCTTTCCCATCAGCAAAGGGTGAGAACGTTTTGCTTCACCACAAACTCACCAACAGAATGTGCTGGAACTTTGCCAATCGGTTAGGTAAAAAACTGTAGCCAAGTGTAACTGTACTCTGTATTTCTCTCCTTTGGAATGAGGTCAACCATCTCCACACATGTGGAGGGTCATCTGTATGTCTTTAACTGTGAACTGCCCTTTGGTGTCTTTTGCCCTTTTTTTCATTCGATTGACGGGCTTTTCTTCCTCTATTTCTCTACAAGTTTTTATAGGCTGGGGGAATCGGTCCTTTACCCTATGAGTCGCGCATAATATTCCCAGTTTGTCATTTGACTTTGCTTGTGGGCTTTTTGTTGTTGTTGATGTCTTTGTTTTAGTTTGATTTTAATTTTTAGTATTGCTTTCTACCTAAAATTTAGAATTTTTGTTTATTTGTTTTTGTGGTGCTGGGGATTGAACCCAGGGGCATTCTACCTCTGAGCTACACCCCCAGCCCGATTTTTTGCTCTTTATTTTGAAACAGGGTCTCGCTAGGTTACAGAAGGTCTCACTAAGTAGCTGAGGCTGGCCGTGAACCCGGATCCTCTGGTCTCAGCCTCCCAAGTACTGGGATTACAAGCGTGCGCCACCACACCCGGCTTTATTTTTTATTTGGAAACAGGGTCTCACTAAGTTGATGAGAGCTTTGCTAAATTGCTGAGGCTGGATTTAAACCTGCACTCCTCCTGTCTCAGCCTCCCAAGCACTGGGATTACAGGCGTGCGCCACCATACCTTGCTAAAATTTAGTTCTTGAAAATGTGAATTTAGTAATTCATCCAAAATCTATTGCGGGGCTCACTTGGGCCTATCAGAGGCAAACAGCATGCCCTTTCCCTTGAGGGGAAGGCACCCTGCTTCCTTTGCCCTCCTCTCAACTCTGGGTGGCACCTGCTTGCCAGGGTGCCATCGTCCCCTGAGGACCTGTCACAGGGAGTGGAAAGAGCCAGGCAGTGGAGGGCTGGGGAGCACCCGGCACCCCCACACTGGCTTGGTGGCCTCAGTGTAATGACTCCCACCCTGTGGAATCTGAGGCAGCTTGTGCCCACTACACCAGGCAAATGGAGAGCTGCCCGGGGCTGGGCGCTGCCTCGCCTCCCCAGGTTACCATCCAGCCCTGGCCCTGGGGCCTGGCCATGCACACCTCCCACGCTGCCCAGGCTCTGCCCTGTTCAGAAGTTACCCAGAGGGTCCTGCTCTGCTCAGGGGTCCACCAGGCCTCTTTGGCCTCATCTCGGATCTCTGGTCTGCGCTCCCCACTGGGACTTGAGGGAGGGACTCAGCTTTCCTGAAGGGGCTCCTCTATGTACAGGGACAAACATCTCCACCAAACACCTTTCCTTCCTTTAATCTACCTCAAGCATCAACTTCTAAAATTTGATAAGGCGACAAATGCAAAAAAAAAGTTTTATCTGCAATATTTGTATATAAAAATATTTATGTACTATCCATTATATATCAGGCACAAAGAAAGTGGGGTGGGATCTTTTTTTGAGCTGTATGCTTTTTCCTACAATTTTTCAATACAAATAGATGTAACTATATATAATTATATATAATGGGTTAATATTTTTCCATGAATGGGACAAGAATCCATGTATAGGACAGTATTTTTTTATTCCCTCAAAGAACAAGTGATTCTGAGGATCAAGCCCTGATTCACACGTGGAATTCTGGAATGCGGCCCATTTGTAGGTTCATAAGTAGGTTGGTGTATCTTACATCTACTGTCCAATGCTAAGCTCTGAGAAGGCAAAGAGACCAGGTTCCCCAAAATACTCCCTAAATACTTGGGTTTTTTCTTTTTTGTAGTACTAGGGATTGAACCCAGGGGAATTCTACTTCTGGGTTACACCCCAGCCCTATTTTGTTCTTTTATTTTGAAATAGGATTTCACTAAGTTGCTGAGAGCCTCACTGAGTTGCTGAGGCTGGCCATGAACCTGCGATCCTTGTGTCTTGCCTCCCAAGTACTGGGATTACAAGCGTGCGCCACCACACCTGGCTCCTTTTTATTTGTTTGGAAACAGGGTCTTGCTAGGTTGCTGAGAGTCTCGCTATGTTGCTGAGGCTGGCCTCAAAACTTTGATCCTTCTGTCTCAGCTTCCCAAGTACTGGCATTACAAATGTGCACCACCATGCCCAGTTCCCCCTAAATACTTCTGAGAACAGCTTATGAATCAATGATTCATGGAGAAAGTGGCCAACCAAATGCATTGTGTCTTTATTTATTTATTTAAAGGTGAAAGTTCATCACTTTATTTTGTTGATTGATTGATTACTGGGGATTAAACCCGGGGCATTCTACCTCCGAACTATACTCCCAAACCTATTTTATTTTATTTATTTATTTATTTACTTATTGCTGTACTGGGGATTGAGCCCAGGGGCATTCTACCTCCGAGTTACACTTCAAGCCCTTTTTTTATTCTTTATTTTGAAACAGCGTCTCACTAAGTTGTGAAGGGCCTCACTAAGTAGCTGAGGCTGGCCATGAACCTGAGATCCTCCTGTCTCAGTCTCCCAAGTACTGGGATTACAAGCGTGTGCCACCATGCCCTGATCTATTTTGTATTTTGAAACAGGATCTTGCTAAGTTACTGAGAGTCTCACTAAGTTGCTGAAACGGGCCTCTAACCTGCCATCCTCCTGTTTCAGCCTCTCAAGTACTGGGATTACAGGCATGTGCCGCCACGCCCAGCACATTATGTCTTTAAATGCCACATGTGTACTTGGCCTGGGGTTCCTCTTTGTACCTGTTCTAGGTATCAAATTTTGACAAAGTTCTCATATCCAGAATATAAAGAACTCTTACAACTCAGTAAGAAGAAGGCAAATAACCTGAGTTTTAAAACAAAAGATTTGAATAGATAAATCACCAATGAAGAGATGTGAATGGCTAATAAGTGCATTACAAGATGCTCAACACCATTAGTCATTAGGAAAATACAAGTTAAAGCACAATGAGATGCTACTTCACACATTATAAGATGATTACAACAAAAAAAGACAGATGATAATAACCAAGAGTAAGGAGGCGGAGAAGTTGGAATCCTTGTATATTGCTGGCAGGAATGTAGAATGGTATTGTCACTTTGGAAAACAGCTTGGCGGTTTTTAAAAAGTTAAACATAAATTTATCAAGCCGGGTTTGGTGGCACCTACCTGTAATCCCAGTATGTGGGAGGCTGAGACAGGAGGATGGCAGGTTCAAGGACAGCCTCAGCAACTTAGTGAGACTCTCAGCAACCTAGTGAGACCCTGTTTCAAAACAAAAAGTAAAATGGGGCTGGGGGTGTAGCTTGGAGGTAAAATGCCCCTGGGTTCAATCCCTAGTACCAAAAAAAAAAACCAAAAGAAATGAATAGCAATTTCACCAAAGATGAGGTACAGATGGTTCACAAATATATTAAAATATATTCAGTTTTACTAATCAGGAAAATGTAAATTCAAACTACAAGTGGAATGCAATTTCATACATACCAAATTGGCAAGTGTTAATAATTAATCAATACCAAATGTTGGTCAGCATGTGGGCCCACAGAAATTTCCACACATTGTGAATGAAGGCATCAACTGGTAAAACTAATTTAGAAAACAGCTGGTGTTACCTAATAAAGTAGAACATCTGTATAACCTATGACCTTGCAATTCCATTGCTGTGCCTATACCCCAGAGACTCCTGCACATGTGCATTAGTATTCAAGAGGATCTATAGCAGCATTGTTCATAATAGTCAAAAACTGGAAGAAAACAAATGTTCAACAGTAGATGATAATATATCATTCATATCACAGAATGAAATGTCATATAGCAGAGAAAAATGAATTCTACTTACATCCAATGACATTGATAAATCTCAAGAGTATGATGTTGAATGAAAACGTTAAGTTCAAAACTATGCAAAATGAAATATATTAAAATCTATCAAGAGAAGCAATAGAATGGTACAACACAAAATTTGAAACAGTGGTTGCTTTCGGGGGGGAGAAAAGAAAAAATAAAAACTCTTTGAAAAAATCAGCATGTGAGATGGCTAAGTGGGTAAGCCCTACATACTTTTTTCTTTTCTTTCTTTCTTTCTTTTTTTTTTTTTTGGTACTGGGAATTGAACCCAAGAGCATTCTACCTCCAAACTACACCCCCAGCCCTTTTTATTTTTTATTTCGAAGCAAGGTCTCACTAAGTTGCTGAGGGCCTCACTAAGTTGCTGAGATCCTCCTGTCTCAGCTTCCCAAGGACTGGGATTACAGGCATGCGCCACCACGCCCGGCCAAGACCTACATTCTTAATTGTGGCATCCCTAGATTTTATTGATCATAACTTTGGGCCAAGGGAAGCAGACAGCCCTCTGCCAGAGCCAAATCACTTTGACCTACACCCCCTCCCAAGAACGCAGACGCTGCCCAGAGCCAGGGAGCAGAGCCAGCCTTACCAGTCCCAACAGGCGCCAGCCCTGCCCATGACCTCTTAACTTCTGAGCTAACGGCTAAAGATTCTTGACACCATTGCCCAAACTGTCTTTCCCCAGTCCATGTATCCATCAATCAATGATTAACAAGCCCTGGACTTAATTACAGTTCCGGGCCAGCTCACTTTTTGACTTTGAGTAAGGAAGTCCCTTTCCTTTGCTGGCGTCTCTTCCCTCCTCTGCTAAACACAGCTTGTCTCCATCAGAGGTACTTTATCCTCTTGAACACACGGTCTTTTCAGAGGAAGAGAAAGGTACCACACTCCCCGGAGCTTATGATGTGGACCATATCCAAGACCCCCCCCACACACACACAATGGGAATCTTCTCATGGGTGAGGTTAGGTAAATGCAGCTCCTCTGGCCCCAAAGCTTTAGTTGAGCTTTATTCTGTGATTCATGGAGTAAAAGAAGAGGATTTGTGTTCATTTCCCAGAAATAAAATTATGATATTGAGTATGCTTCTTCTCTTCTTGTCTCTCTTCTTGTTTTCATTTCCTTTTTGTAGCACTGGGGATTGAACCCAGGAGTGTTCTACCTCTGACCCACACCCCCAACCCTTTTTACTTTTTATTTTGAGACAGGGTCTCATTAAGTTGCCAAGGCTAGCCTTGCACCTGAGATCCTTCTATCTCAGCCTCCCAAGTACTGGGATCATAGGTGTGGGCCACTGCACCAGGCTTGAGTATACTTTCTAAAGCAAAAGCTCCCTCAGAGGTTCCGCCATGCCTCTTGGGAGTTGTGCTGGCCCCCTTCCCTCCCAGAGCAGAGAAGCCCTTCATTAGAGAAGTCTGTGGCTGTGCGGAGCTCTGGTGTCTGCTCTGGGTGTCTGAGCAAGCCCAGGAGGGGAGTGCAGGGCGCTGCTCCCTGGCCCCTCTCTCCTCCCTGTGAGGCTCATGCACAGCTAGAGGTTCTCCATGGTTGCTCCTGGCCCTTTCTAGCCGGGCTCTGACTGAAGAGCTCCACTGGACAGCAGTCTGTGCTATTTTCCTGTAGGACTAGCCCCTGGCTCTGAGAGAGGAAACCATCCAACACAGGCACGCGGGAGGATGTGGAGGGCCTGTGCGTCCTGGGCCTTCCTGGTGGCCGGTCCTCTGCAGGACTTTCCCCAGTACTGCCCAGTGGCCACCACCCCATCCCTGGACCTGGGGATGGGGGCAAGTGGGCACTGTGAGAGGGAAGGTCTGGAAAAGCTCCCCGAGGGCCTGTAGCCCAGCGCCATCCTCCCCTCCCCCTGGCCTGTCAGGCGCTTGAACATCTGCTGTGTGCCCCGAGATGCTGTGTGCCTTTTATTTGTTCTTCTCTGGGAACAAAGAGCTTACCCCCTGCAGAGATTCCTGTTCCATCCTTAACCTTCTCTGGTCATCAGGTTCCAAAATGTTGCAGAGTTAGGCATTAGAAATAGTGACATGGGTGCTGGACATGGTGGCACGTACCTGTAATCCCAGTACTCAGGAGGCTGAGGCAGGAGGATGGCAAATTTGAGACCAGTCTCTGCAACCTAAGGAGACCCTGTCTCAAAATAAAAAATAAGAAGGGCTGGGGGTGTAGATCAGTGGTAGAATGCCCCCCCCCGGGTTTAATGTCCAGGACCAGAAAGCAAGCAAGTGAGCAAGACAACACAGTAGGTCGGAGGAAGGTAAAAGAACTTCCAATAATTTGCTCTTTGGGCTTAGGCTTTCTCGATTGGGGTCTCCATATCTTGCAACCGCTTATCGAGCAGTTAGTACATGCCAAGACCCACATTATTTTTAATGTAAGATTCTATTTAAACTTCCCCAGCCCTATGATTAGGTAAGTCCTCAGTTCACAGACAAGGAGACTACGAGCAGAGCCAGGAGGCGTGCAGGTCACACAGCTAGATGATGGCAGAGCTGGGACTTAAATCCAGGTCTGTCTGAGACCGAAGCCTGCTCCTGCCACTGCGCATCCAGCTGTGTGGCCTCATCACAGCCTCCTGAGGTTAGGAGTCACCCTTGAGCTGAGGACCTGAGGCTCAGGGAGGTTAAGCAACATCCAGAAAGCGTTCCACACCATCAAAACGAGAACCTAGATGTCTACCTTCCCCTGGCTCCGTCCCCCTCTGCACCAGCCTCTGCACTTTGACCCGCTCTTGTCTTTGCTTTTTCCAGAAACCAAGGCTGAATCCATCGCCTGTTCAATTCCTTAATCTGATTAACATCTGTGGTCTCAATTCCCCAAGATGGATCTTTCCCCAGAGGCAGCCACCGTGGCTCTGCAGACCCATGGGCCTCACCTGCCTCCCGCTCCAAGCCACTGAGCTCAGGACATTCCTGGAGGAAATGAGTGTCTGGCAGTCAGAGGCAGCAGGTGGCAAGAGCCTCGGCCCAGGTTGTACCATGACGAGCTGAGAGACTGTGGAAGGAAGGAAGAAAGAAAAAAGCGCTTTCTCCTGCTTTGAACAAAGACTCTGTTCAAAAGGGGCTGCGTCTGCACATGTGTCCATTTGGCACTGGGCCCCACAAATAATGTAGTCAGCCCTGCGTATAAATTCCCTTTTTTACCTACCCCAGCTTGATTTAATTTCCTGTGACTTGCTAACAGGAATCCTAACTCATTTAGAAACTTAATTTGAACTTGCCGGGAGTTTTGACATTATACTTTGCTCCAACCAACATGCTCAAACGAGAGGAAGCAGGATGCAGTGTGAAGAACATGGACTCTCATAGATGTAGCTCAGAGAGGTTCACTACCTTGGGCAAAGCCACACAGCTTCCTGAGATTTGAATTTAGTTCAGCACCACTGTAGGAAGTGCAACAGAACTTTCTGTGACCATAGAAATGTTATGTGGCTGCACTGTCCAGTATGGTGGCCAGGAGTCACGTGTGGCTATTGAGCCCTTGAATTGTGACCAGTGCAATGAGGAACAAAACTTTAGACTTTTAAATTTCAATAATGTGATTAGTGCTATAGTACTGGATCACACAGATCTAGAACATGAGCACTGAAATTAACCCCGACTCTTGAACCATCTGGTGAAAGCTGTAAGGAAGCCGGGCGTGGGGGCGCACGCTTGTAATCCTAGTACTTGGGAGGCGGAGACCAGAGGATCCGGGTTTGCGGCCAGCCTCAGCTACTTAGTGAGGCCCTCCGCAACTTCGTGAGACCCTGTTTCAAAATAAAGTATAAAAAACAGAGCCCGGCATGAAGGAAGCGCTCAACAAACAGCAGCTGAGTGGTTCATGGGTGCTCAGGCCTGACTTCCACGAGTGACACATCTAGACAGGAGGGGCTGGCAGGGGAGAAAGGAAGGCGACCTGTGGGGGTCTGCCACAAAAGTCACTTGCCTCCACCCTCTGAGGCAAGTGTGGGAGAGGCCAGCCTCAGGGGGGAACCAGCCCCTAGGTGACTGAGGCTCGAAGGAGTCCACACCTGGCTGGCTGAGCTGCCCACAGAAGACCTTCCCAGGAGGGCCAGCCTCTCGCGAGCTGGGGAGACATGTCAGGGAGATTAAGGCACCGCTGGCATGTCTCTGGAAAGAGGCCAACAACCCAGCACGGCTGTGACCATACACCCTGCAGGGAGCTCAGATAGCTCGACCTACTCAAGTTGTGACAGGATGGCAGGGTGAGCCCTCCCCGCCCTCCACTGGCCACTCCAGCTCCCTGGTCCCCTCCCTCACTAGCTGTTCCCAGAGGGCTCTGCTCTCCCGCCTCTGGCCTGGGCCCAGCTTACTGAGGTCCCCAGCAAAAACCCTCATGCGCAGGTGGCCCTCCGGCTGCTGGCCCTGGTGAGCCGTCAATCAATCGTTAGTCACTAGCAGACAAGGGCCCCTGCGCTCTCCCGCTGCCCTGCACAGGCCCGGAGCAGCCTCCCTGCGCAGCTGCACCTGTAGTTTGTACTGGGGACTCATGTTTTGTTTTTGGTTTTTTGGTACTGAGGATTGAATCCAGGGGTGTTCTACCTCTGATCTAGACCCCCAACTCTATTTTATTTTGTAACAGGGTCTTGCAAAATTGCTGTGATAGGCCTGGAGTCTGCGATTCTCCTGTTTCATCCTCCCAAGTACTGGGCCCCCAGGCTCAGCTGGGATCCCGTTTTTGACCGCATTGCTCATCTTATCTGCCTACACACCTTAACGTTTGCACTTACATCTCCAGAAGCATCACCCCTCAAGCCTCCTGCGCCCAGCTGTTTCTGCTGCTCTGGAGTTCAGCCCCTTGCTTCTTGGGGTGCACCCAAACACCCAACTGTCAATACACCCTGCAACCTTGGGGATTCCGCATTGAGGGGTTTTCAGCGGTGATGAACATGGACTGGTTTTCTTCTCATGGACTGTTACTCCCTCATCATAGCAGAGCCACTTAGAAAGGAACTGGGGTTAATTAATCCCTGGCTGGTGATGGTGGAAAGGCCTGAGTTATGTGGGTGGAGAGAAGGATATGCGTCCAGGGCCATCAGGGAAGGCTTCCAGGAAGAGGCACATCTGACCTGTGACTCCAGTGACAGCGAAGGACATTCCGGGCAGAAGAAATAGCGCAGGCAATGGTGTGAAGGCCGGGAAAGGAAAGCAGCCTCTCCCCTGCAGGTGGTTGGTGCGACAGGAGCGCAGGATGTGCAGGGCAGGAGGAGGGGTGCGCTGGAGAGGGGAGCAATGGCCAGGCGCCAGGGCCCTCCCTGCTTTGCTACTGCCGGCAGGCCTCACCCTGGAGGCTGCAGTTCTCAAGGTGTCTCCCCAACCCCAGCCACCGCTCTCTGCTCCAAAGGAAGGGCGGGATTCTGGATCCCCCTCGGAGGCGTCCTGCGCATGTGCGCTGCCGTAATGCTCTGTGCCGTCATCCTGACTGCCCGCGGGCACCTGTGGGAGCCAGGCGGCGCTCCAAGCACCCGCGCCCACCACAGCCACCCACACCGCACACCCACTTCTCCCTCCACACAGACACCCCAGAGACGCCGGGGTCCCGCAGGGGTAGAGTGGGACTTAACTCCAGCACCGGCTGAGGTGGCCCGGAAAGAACCCGCTTGACTTCGCTTCACCAGCATTTTCAGAACTTTTTAAAATGTAATCATGAAAAAAATGTTTGCATACTTAGCAACATTGTGAAAGATCATTGATTCTGTGAGCGGCGGTGAGCTGTTAAAGGGTTTTGATCCAGGAGCCTCTTTTTGGGGGGAGGGGGTACTGGGGATTGAACCCAGGAGCATTCTACCTCCGACCTACACCCCTAGACCTGTTTTTTATTTTTAGTTTGAAACAAGGTCTCATTAGTTGATGAGTCTCAGTACTTGCTGAGGCTGTCCTTGAACCTGTGATCCTCCTGTCTCAGCCTCCCAAGTACGAAGATTACAGGCGTGTGCCACCATTCCTCGATTTTGTGTGTGGGGGGGGCTAGGGATTGAACCTATTCTACCTTTGAACTACACCCCCATCCCTATTTTATTTTTTATTTGGAAACGGTCTCGCTAAGTTGCTGAGTCTCACTAAATTGCTGAGGGGGGCGTGGTGGCCCATGCTTGTAATCCCAGTACTTGCGAGGCTGAGACAGGAGGATCCAGGTTTGCAGCCAGCCTCAGCTACTTAGTGAGGCCCTCCGCAACTTAGTGAGACCCTGTTTCAAAATAAAGAATAAAAAATAGGGCTGGGGGTGTAGCTCAGTGGTAGAATGCCCCGGGTTCCATCCCCAGTACCACAAAAAAAGTAAAATAAAGTGCTGAGGCTGGCTTCAAACCTGCCATCCTCCAGTCTCAGCCTCCCAAGTACTGGGATTACAGCCATGCGCCACCTCACCCAGCTTCCAGGAGCCTTTTGATTTAATTCACAAGTATCTTCAGTAAACTAAATATCAGTCACTCAGACTTTAGTATGAATTAATTCTTTTTCCATTTTTATATAAGCTCCCTGAGGCAAGCACCATGTCTGATTCACTGCTGTGTCCCCAGTATCCAGTAGGGGTGTTGGGAGGTTGTGCTATAAGACATTTACTTGAATGAGTTGCAATTCCCCTGTTGAAGACAGTGGGTGCAGGGGAAAGAAAGGCCTGGAGTCTGGGGGCAGGTGGTAGCAGGGTCGGAGTATGGGGGAGGGGTCAGCAGCAGTCAGGGGCATCCTGGGAGTCAGAGGTTTGGAGCTGGAGTGGGAAGCAAGGCTCGCCTGCCTCATGGCACAGCTGAAGGCCAGGCCTGGACCTTGGTAGAAACACAAATTCAAAGGTCTACTCTGAAAGTTTCCTCCACTAAGCAACAACTGACCACCCAGTTAACTAGGAAATGAGGCATTTGTTGGAGTTGAAGGTGTATCAGGAAACTTGGTTTTAAGAGTCAGAAAAAAAAAAAATCTCTCAGACTTGTATCCACCTCCCCCCCAAAGGACTGCAAAGAGCAGGGGCTTCAGGAGGTGGTCTGTTGAACTGGAGCTCTTTAGAAGGCACACAGCCCATTTTTCTCTTTTTAAAGAGGACAAGACTGAGGCAGAGCAGGCAGGGTCACAGGGTGTTGGAGATGGGCATGATCCAAGCGTCTCTTTCCAGTCAGGAGCCCTACCCTGGGCTTCAGGGCCTGGGCCCAGCCTCCCTCTGTCCCCCAGCTGGCCAGCCTGCAGTCCCTCTCCTGCTCCTCCCCACCCCCCATCCCCTGAGTGCACCCCAGGCTTCTTACATCCCCACCTCCACACTCCCTGCAGCTGCCTGACTGCCCCTAATGAGATTACAGATTCCAGGAAGAATACAGGAGGGTTAATTCCTCTGGCTTTAAAGGGCAGGCTGGGCCAGGCCCCAGAACAGCAGGAAGAAATCCCACCTCCAGAACGCTGTGGCTGACCACCCAACCACCCGCCCCTGTTCAACATGCTGGAGTTCACCACGGCTCCCCGGAATATTCTCTGGATGGAATTTACACCAGACCTAGGAAAGCAGATGCTATTATTCTGTCTGTTTTATGGGTGGGGAAACTGAGTCACGGTGTGATTAAACAGTTTTCCAGGGCTGCACAGCTACTAAGCAGCAGGGCTGGGGCTTGAGTGCAGATCTCCTGGGCTCTGCCACCTTTAAAAATAATCAGTGTTGAGCATGGTGGCACACGCTTGTAATCCCAGTACTTGGGAGGCAGAGACAGGAGGATCGCAGGTTTGCAGCCAGCCTCAGCTACTTAGTGAGGCCCTCCTCAACTTAGTGAGACCCTGTTTCAAAATAAAGAATAAAAAATAGGGCTGGGGGTGTAGCTCAGAGGTAGAATGCCCCTGGGTTCAATCAATCCCCAGTTCCACACACACACAAAAAAATCTGTGCCAGCTAGGCGTGGTGGCACATGCTTGTAATTCCAGTACTTGGGAGGCTGAGACAGGAGGATCACAGGTTCAAGGACAGCCTCAGCAAGTAAGTGAGATGCTCATCAACCTAGCAAGACCCTGTTTCAAAATAAAGATAAAATAGGGCCAGGGGAGCCAGGCGTGGTGGTGCACGCTTGTAATCCCAGTACTTGGGAGGCTGAGACCAGAGGATCTGGGTTCGCGGCCAGCCTCAGTTACTTAGTGAGGCCCTCCGCAACTTAGTGAAACCCTGTTTCAAAATAAAGAATAAAAAATAGGGCTGGGAGTGTAGCTTGGAGGTAGAATGCCCCTGGGTTCAATCCCCAGTAACAACAACAACAATAAATATGGAAAAAGAAAACCAGAAAGAATTCTGTAGTGTTGGTTTAAAATGTGAGCTATCACCGGGCGTGATGTAGCATACTTGTAATCCTAGTATTTGGGAGGCTGAGACAGGAGGATCGCAGGTTTGTGGCCAGCCTCAGCTTCTTAGTGAGGCCCTCCGCAACTTAGTGAGACCCTGTTTCAAAATAAAGCATAAAAAATAGGGCTGGGGGTGTAGCGCAGAGGTAGAATGCCCCTGGGTCAATCCCTACTAACGCAAAAACAAAAATCTAAAAAAAAAATAAAATAGGGCCAGGGGCGTAGCTGAGAGGTAGAATGACTCCGGGTTCAATTCCCTGAACCACACACACACACACACACACACACACACACACACACACACATCAGTGCTGAGAGTCCGTGGGGGACCCAGGCTTAGGCTTAAAACAGCCCTGAAGAGTGTGCATGTGCATCCCCGCATCACAGGGAGTGGCCCAGCCCAGCTCAGGGTCAGAGTCAGGCCCACAGAGCTCACACCCACATTCCCCGCAGTCCTGAGACCCGTCCCCACCTGCCTGCTCACAGGCAGAAACGGACTCCACTCTGCTCCACTCTGCCGTGTGCTGGCCCTGGCTCCTGGAGTCCCTGTCTCCCTTTCAGAGAC
Source organism: Glis glis (assembly GCA_004027185.1). NCBI lineage: Eukaryota > Metazoa > Chordata > Mammalia > Rodentia > Gliridae > Glis > Glis glis. The sequence continues at coordinate 1,147 of PVJS01012218.1, read as the reverse complement.
ACAAGGGGGGGGGGATCTAAGGGCCATTGGAATGAGTCCCAACGATTAGTGTAGGTAACCCTGCCAGAACAGGCCTGGCACACAGAGATCACTCATTCTTCATACGCCTCTCATTCTTCATGCGTAAAATGGTATATTAGTGGTACTTACTCCTGGGGATTGGTGTTAGCACTAAACATGCTAATATAAGTAAGGTGCTTCTAGAATGGCACCCAGAGCCCAGTAAATGCTTAATTAATGTTGGCAGGCACTGGTATCTTATTGCCTTGGTTTCCGTTCTTTCTGGAATGAAGTAGGGGTGAGCGGACGTCCGTCTTCTTCCTCCCATCATGGTCCGCTGCCCTGTTCAAGAGGAGCTCCCAGACCACGTGACCTGCTCTAATTTCCCAGGCCCTAATCTGCGCCCAGGGCCTAATGATGCAGCTGGTAATAGGATTGTGGCTCCCCTCTGGGGCGGCGCTGCGGCCATGGTGTGTGTGCGGCTGGCAACTGGTTCTTAGCAGCCTGACCACCTGTGCTGAGGAACTGGTGCAGCCCTGAGCCCCTGGCCGGCCACGCGTGCGTGGCATGGTGCTGCGCCCTGGGCCGAAAGGTTGGGCTCACCATGGTGCTGGGTGCTGCCCTGGTGCGAGGGAGAGATGTGTGCCGGCAGAACGGGCTGCTCATCCTGTCCGTGCTGTCCGTCATCGTGGGCTGCCTCCTTGGCTTCTTCCTGAGGACCCGGCACCTCTCACCACAGGTCAGTTGCCCGGAGCACCCTGGGGTCCCTGGTAGGAGGGGTTTGTGGGCCTGAGGGATCTGGAGCTCCTGGCAACATGACAGAGAGCGCATCACCTCCTGGGTCCCAGTTCTCTTATCTATAACACGGGTGTGATAAACACCTGGCAGGATCAGAGTGAGACATCAATAAAACAGCTGGGGGGCAACAAACCCAGCATGGCCAGGTGACAGGAGGCAAGGATGCCCTATTAGAATAACAGCAGGGGCCGGGCGTGGTGGCGCACGCGTTTAATCCCAGTACCTTGGGAGGCGGAAACCGGAGGATCCGGGTTCGCGGCCAGCCTCAGCTCTCTCTCTCTCTCCCCCTGTCTCTCTCTCTCTCTCTCTCTCTCTCTCTCTCTCTCCCTGTCTCTCTCTCCCTCTCTAC
>PVJS01012217.1:0-44293 GCA_004027185.1 Glis glis | reverse complement strand
GGGGGAGATCCACTGTTTGGTATCTGTAGGCTGGGCATATACTTGTTGGCTTATAAAAATGGAAGTCAAAATAAGAATCATTGGCCGGGCGTGGTGGCGCACGCTTGTAATCCCAGTACTTTGGAAGGCAGAGACCGGAGGATCCGGGTTCGCGGCCAGCCTCAGCTCTCTCTCTCTGTCTCTCTCTGTCTGTCTCTCTCTCTCCCTCTCTCCATGTCTCTCTCTCTACCTAGTGAGACCTTCTGCAACTTCGTGAGACCCGGTTTCAAAATAAAGTATAAAAAAATAGGGCTGGGGGTGTAGTGCGGAGGTAGAATGCCCCTGGGTTCAATCCCCGGTACCGCAAAAAAAAAAAAAAAAGGAATCATACAGTCGTTGTCTAATTCTTATTTTTGTCTTTTTTCTTAGTCTAGTGCCTGACACACAGTATGGACTCAGTAATTATTTTCTGAATGAATGGCTGAGAAAGGGCTCTTCTTTCATTCTTACAATGAGAATCATTGATCCATAGGAACAGTATTTCAGAAGTTAGGGTTTTTTTTTTCTTTTTCAAGTAGACAATACCTTTTACAATGTGCATTTGGGGAATACCAAAATCTGATAAGATACTAATAAAATGAAGGTAACATATCTGGAGCTTTATAACTTTTAAAGTCATAATTATTGGCATGTCTGAATTACACAAAATAATGGGCTTCTTTGTGCCATTTTCAGACATGCACATAATAGTACTTTGATCATATCTACCCTGCCTATTGCCCTCTTTTTGTTATTTTTGTTCTAGGAGTCCTTCCATTGAAACAGCCTGCCATGCTTACTGAATTCTAGAACCAACTCTTAGAAATGATCTTTTTACTTTAGGAAATACATCTGTGGGCTGGGTCCTGATGAGGGGTTTGGTGGATGCCAACAGTTTATTCTATTTCTGACAGTGACAATGATCTAATCTGAGAAGTTGATCAATACCTGGGAGAGAGATGACAAGGCCTATCCCATGATGCTGCACCTTTCAAGTAAGTCTTTCGGAGTCAGCCTCTAGACTTCCATGGCTAATTCGGGTGAAGGAGGTAGGAGCAGCTCTCAGTGTCCTGAGAGTCCCCGGGTGTACTGGGGAGGGAGGTTGTACTATGATCTTGTCCAGAGTTTTAGGCATGGACAAGATCTTGGAGGTCTCTTCAGTTCCTTCATTTTATAAACAAAACAACTCCCAGGTAGAGAAAACATCTTCTTCCTCTTCCATGAGGCCACAGTGCCTCCCATAAAATAATCCATGGGACCAGAACACATATGGGCCAGGGTCAGGAGAGTCCTACTGACAGGAATTGTCAAGACTTGCATATATTCGAAATGTAGAGGCAAAATCTGATGGAAACGTGTGCATTTGTTTGGAACTTTTTTGCTTTCAACCTTGTTGAGGTTATCATTTGTGAGAAACAGTTTTAGGAGACCATTACCATAGTGATCCTTACACTAACTACATTCACTGGAAGCAAACGGGAAACACTCAACCAGATCCTGCTCCAGGAGTATGAGCCCCATCCATTTTGTAGCAGCTTTGCCTCCTTGAGTCTTCCATGCCGCACACTTTTAACGCCACAATTGCAAAGCTTTCACAACCTCCTTGGGCTCTGGAATTACCTTTCTCTACCAGCATTCTCCAGATGTTTCATTAGAAATGGGGCCAGGGAGGGGTCTAAAGTCAAAGGAGGTAACAGCCAGGATCTACGCCCTCTTTAGTGATGTCTCTCAGCTAGCGCACTCTCTCTCTATCTCTTTCTCTCTCTATCTCTATTTCTATCTCTCTCTTTCTCTTCCCACCATTACATGTACATGTTAATCCAATATTTCCTAGATTATTTGACTATGAAATCCTTTTCTTATTTTCATATAACACTTTTTAAAGCCCCATGAACAATGTTTATAACATTTTATTTGCATTAGCTACTCCCCCCCTTTCGAAGAAAGCAAGTTATATCTTATTTTACATATGTGAGAGATGAAGAAGCAGAATCAAAGATGCTCACAACACACCCAGGGCTCTATCATTATTATGAAGTGAAGCCATGTTGCATTCCAAGGCTTCTGATCCTAGATTCCAGGCCATTTTTTCTCATTTATTGTGTTGTGGCTGTGTTTTGAATTCTCAATTCATGTTTTTAAAAAATGACCTCTGAAGAGCTGGGCTTGGTGGCAGATGCCTGTAATCCCAAGTAATTGAGAGACTGAGACAGGAGGATCGCAGGTTCGCGGCCAGCCCCAGAAACTTAGCAAGACTCTCAGCAACCTAGAGAGAACCTATTTCAAAACAACAACAAAAAAAGGGCTACCAGAAGTAGAATGCCCCTGGGTTCAATCCCCAGTAATACAAAGAGAGAGAGAAAGAGCGAGAGAGAGAGAGAGAGACCCTTTAAGATTACAGATTTTTCTTAAAGATTTCATGTATGCAGAGATTAAAGACTATTCCCAAACCATCATTTCCCAAATTAGTTCCCATTCAAACCTGAAGGAAACTCTGTATTTGGTATCACAGAGCTGTGTGTTAACGAAATGCTCCCAGAATGTGACTTCCTAAATTTATCATGTTAAATTATTTGTATTTTCACCAATGAGTTAGTGTTTTCTATGTAAAGCGAAATAACTGTCACAGGCAGAGAATAAAAATCCTCTATTTTATTTTTTGAATTTTTAAAGCCCATTATGAATTGCTAGAGGTGAACTATACAATAATGCCATAAAAATAAAACAGAAAACCTTTAAAGAGGCTTTCTGCATTCCAGAAAATGTATACTTATCACAGATCATAAATGCAGTCTCGGGTAATTTTAAACATATGGTAAGTTTCTTCTTAAGTACTTATATTTTAGGAACCTTAATTATGCTCTAAATCTTTTTCTCGTCATGGAATAATTTTGCCTTGAAAATTTGTGTAGGTAGGACTGCGCCTTCTTTCCTCATAATATTTATGGGAGTTGGATTGGCTTACAATTTGCAATTCATTAATTCAGAATATAATTCCCCATACCTAAGGAGTTTCTTGTCTAGTTATTCAACTCAGTAGTGCTTCATTACGTTAAACTATGAGCTGCAAAAGCAAACAAATTATTTCTCAAGCACTTAACAGTCCATATGTTATGAAAACAGCCCGTGAAGGTGTTACACTTAGTCATTCCTATGAAGTAATGCTTAGTATTTACTACTCAATGAGAGAGTAGCTATATGCTTATTAAACCTTCTTTCTGTTCCCACTAGGTTTCTTAATGAAGTAGAATGACTTCATGGTTTTTTTTTTCCTATGAATAAAAGAAATAAAAAAGAAACCATCAGAGGACCTTGTATTCTTGAAATTCTTTAGGAGGGTTAGGGTTGCTGGCTGGGTGTGATTTGCCTTCATATTTGTGTTAACTAAATAGTGTTTTCCAAAAGGTTTCCTACTCTAATTTCCATTTTTTTTGGTGACATTGGGGATTGAACACAGGGGCATTTTATCTCTGAGTCAAACCCCCAGCCCTTCTTATTTTTTATTTTGAAATAGAGTCTTGCTAAATTGCTGAGAATCTCACTAAGTTGCTGGGGCTGGCCTTGAACCTGCAATCCTCCTGTCTCAGCCTCCCAAGTAATGGGATTATAGGCATGCACCACGATGCCTAAGTCCAAATTAAATTTTGAAGACCTTATTCCTATTTTCATTTCTCCCTGACAATCCTAATGTGAGAATATAATTAGATCTTTTCTATCAAAGGACTAGCTTGACTTAAGCTCCATTTTGTAAAACTGCCATTGTGTAAACTTAGGTGTGCTTGCATTTTTGTAAAGATAGCATTTCCTGGAAATTGTGAGTGCCAACCCCTCCCCCGGCATCCCCTCAGCCAATGGCATGAAGACTGTGAGACTGTTCCCACCAATAGGAGCACAGCACAGAAGCCCCCCCACCCCGAAAATAAAACCCAGCAGTTTCCCGCCATGCTGTTCCTGCATGCTGACTCATGGGTGGCAGGATCCCTTTTTGCACAAAGTAAAATTCACCTTGCCTAGCTGCTTTCAAATATGTGTCTTTTATTACGACGCCATAGAAATTGATTTCTGACAGTAAGAATCTCCTCTATACTCGGGGCGCCTATTTTGGCCATTTTTTTTAGCACTGGCTAAGCACATTAAATACATTTTCCACTCTAATATGTGGTATGACATTTGAGTTACTTGCTCTTGTACTTTTCTTTTGGAATAATGATTTATTTCCTTTTGCTTCACTGTAGAGCCCTAAGAATACAGGAGGTAACAACTGTTTCTTTGGAGTCCATCAAACACCTGGCTTAGGAATCTTAGGAATCTCGGATAAGGTAAAAAAGCTAGGAATGCTTTGGGTAACATGGGCGTGGAAAAAAGTAATTATGAATGAGGATGGGAATCTCAAATGAATGATCACAGCAGTCATCATGTTGCTTGACACAACTTGCGGTTCTCTTTCTCCACAGAGATGAGCCATATGCCAACCTGAATGATTTAGGAGAATCATTTGTGTTATTTTCTAGATCTTTCTAGTTCTCTTCATTTCTGGTCATATGGTAGGATTCCAATGTCTGGCTCTCTTGTGGGCAGAAAGTAAATTGTCCTGGGCAGCAAGCTGTAACGTTCTGTCGCTGCTAGGACAGAGCATTTAATTGCTGTTCAAGACCAGCCAGAACTCTGTCTTTCCTTCAGTCACAGTGACTGCTGAGATTCCAGATAGCAATTGTGATGTCACTTTGGACCCAGAGTGAGGACACAAGTACAGAGTCCCTTCCTGAGACACAGCAGGCATGTAGCCTGAGAAAGAAAAGAATGGTGGTTCAAGCCACTGAGATTTTAGAGCTGTCTATTACTATAGCAAAACTCGTTTATCCTAAAGATATGATGGTCTATTGTGTTGTATGTAAGAACTACACAACTACAACCAATCAGCTTGCAAATGATCATTATTTACTTAGTTCTCAGTGGAGTAATGATGAAAACCTTCCACTTAACTGGCCAATAATCTAACCCACTTAATGATCCACCCAAGAGAGGAGTAATAGTGTCACTGATAAAATAGATCTTTCCTAAGTTTTCATTAAAAGTCTAAGGTGACAGATAAAATAATATGTACTTAAGTACGGCATTTTCTTTTGAAATAGAAATATACTGTGGAATACTGAAATCTAGCTAATTAACAAAGGCATTACTTTAATAGTTGTCATACTTGTGGTGAGAACACTTACCCATTATCTTTGCATTTTTCAAGAATACAATATATTGTCATTAAAATAAAATCATAAACAAGTAAAATTATTATTAAAATATCTAAGGTATTTCCTTCAAAATAAATACATTGTTTTCTCTAATATGTGGAAGCTAGAGAGAAAATAGGAAACTTAAGGGACTTTGGATAAATATGGAGAGAGCCCAGTAGAAGGAAAGGGATTGGAGGAGGGAGGTTGGGAGGTATAAAGGAGGATTGAAGAAGAAAACATTTTAAATAATTCTTTGGCAATATATAAAGGTATTGCTACTGGCTTCACTAGCATGTACAGGGAGGGAGGAGGGGTATTGGGGTGGGATGTGGGGTTGTGGGGAGGAGTACACCAAGAGCTGTGTGAGTGTATGTTTGTATCACACTGAACTTCACTATGATGTACAATTGCAATGCACTAAAAAAGTATATTGAAAACCTTACTATTTGCAGTAATCTATGTGAATTAAGTTGAAGGTTTGCAGTTCCTTTGTTCTTAATGAAAAACTAAACCTATAAAATTTGTGGTACATTATTTTTGACTTATTAAGAATAAATTCTTATTCACAAAGAAAGAAAATTGAGATAAAATTTTCTCTATCAAATCAGCAAACATTGTTTTAAAAATAGGGAATATTCCATAGGTCTTCTTTTAAAAAGCAAACAGAAGTCAAGTTCTACTATTGGATCAAGTGGTGACTAGTAAGAGCTGAGAAAGGAGAGCTGCATACAAAGAATGCATTGCTACTGAACATAGATTCCCAATCCCTCCAGGGGAGCAAAAATAATCATGACTGTGGATTGTCACACCCTTTGCTCATCCCTTTGCTTATAAAGCACCTTGAAATTCCTAATTTGGCCTTTCTAGATATCCTGATATGGTTTGGATACCAAATGGGAACATGCAGGAGCTAGAAACAAATATTCCTCTATCTCACCTTAAATGTGAATTGAAAAATAACATCAATTTTATGGACGGAAAACACTGAACCGCTCATCAGGCCATCTGAATGGCAGTGCCAGGTGCTCTTCCTGCTTTTATGGGCAAAGCAACAGTAATTTTGCAAGACATTATCTTCGGATTAGTAACTGGGAACATCCAGGACTTGTCCAGGTGCACATGGATCTAGGTTTAAGAATTTTTGCCATGCACATGGATGCACGGCCCCCCTTCCTATTACCATGCACGGTGATGCAAAGTCCCTTCTCATAGACCCAAAGCACCCTCCAGAATGAAGAATCCAGGGTGTTTTAGGCAACCATACATGTCCAACATCCTGGGTTTCATTTGTTCAGTTGTCGTATACTATGCCCAGATTTAGGGTAAGAAAAAGAAACTTACTATCATGACAAATGACTAGTAAATTTATATTTATAAAAATAGAATATAACTTTAAGATTTTTCAAGATCAAAATGGATGAAAGTTCACAGGTGTTGACTTTTTTTTTTTTTTTGCGGTACTGGGGATTGAACCCAGAGGCATTTTACCTCCAAGCTACACCCCCAGCCCTATTTTTTATTCTTTATTTTGAAACCGGGTCTCACGAAGTTGCGGAGGGCCTCACTAAGTAGCTGAGGCTGGCCGCGAACCCGGATCCTCCGGTCTCTGCCTCCCAAGTACTGGGATTACAAGCGTGTGCCACCACGCCCAGCTAGGTGTTGACTTTTGATCTTTATGACCATTAAGATTTCTACAACATACTGCAAATAGATATGGACTGCCTAGCTAATAGCTGACTGAAGGCAATTTTCAGAACAACAGAACTTTCTTTATTAAAATAGAGATTTAATATCTTGAAATTTTACTTTCACCTCAAGAGAGAAATCAGCTCAGTGAACTTCTTGTGTTAATAAGATACACACAAAAAGCACAAGTACTGATCCAGAAAAATTATGGAAGAAATAAAGGAAACAGGAAATAATATTTGATATAATTTTTACCCCTCCTTTCTATTCTCTGGTGAGAAGAGATTAAATGCTCAGAATATATTAATTAATTTTAGAGGACCTTAGTTTAGCTCTTTTAAAAAAAACATTGAAAGTTTAACTTCTTCCTGGTAGAAAGCCACCATTATGTTTGTTCTTTAAAAAAAGCTTGCAATGTTAAGTATAAATTCAAATTCTGCCTCAGGCATCATAGATGGATATTGGTATTGTCTTATTTGTATAACCTGGCCTCATCTTGGTTTTTATCATGACACCTCCCTGATTATTTTTGTTGTTTGAAACATTTTAGACCAATAAAATAATTTATACATTCATTTACATGGAGATATATGTATATATAATGTTATTGATATTTGCCTTATCTATTACCTATTATATATTATATGAAATAAAAATATATAAAATAATAGATTATATCTATTTTCAAGCTTAAAACACAGATCATTTTCCAATGCCTGGGAAACTCTGTGTCCCACATCCAATGTATCCCTCTAAATCCTCCCACAGGGTGACTGCTCTGGGCTTTTTGTAATAATAATTGCCTTCTTTTTTTTTTTTTTGCGGTACCAGGGATTGAACCCAGGGGCGTTCTACCTCCACGCTACACCCCTGGTCCTATTTTTTATACTTTATTTTGAAACCGGGTCTCACAAAGTTGTGGAGGGCCTCACTAAGGAGAGAGAGAAAGAGAGAGAGAGAGAGAGACAGAGAGCTGAGGTTGGCCGCGAACCTGGATCCTCTGGTCTCCGCCTCCTAAAGTACTGGGATTACAAGTGTGCGCCACCACGCCTGGCTAATAATTGCCTTCTGCATACTATGCTTCTACTACTCATAGACATATTCCTAAACCACATGTCAACAAAATGGGTATGTTTTTGGACTTTACTTCCCCTGTTTTCATTTCTGTATTTTCCCCCTCATTTTTTAGTAACTGTCTAAAGCAAATTTCTGCAATGCTACTCAGGAAGTGTTAGAAAAAAATGACAATCTCTAAATATAAAAATCCTTTTATGATATTTGAGACATTTCATACTCAAGACATCTATGACCAGGCTGAGGTGAAAGGCAGAAAAAACACTTGAAAAATATGCAATTATTTTAAGAACTAGATAGTAAAAGGGGAATCTAAGGCAGTGTTTCCTCAAGAGCAGACTTCAGTGACAATTAAGAGATGACACTGAGCCAGGCGTGGTGGCACACGCTTGTAATCCTTGTACTTGGGAGGCTGAGACAGGAGGATTGTAGGTTCAAGGCCAGCCTCAGCAATTTAGCAAGACCCTGTTTCAAAATAAAAAATAAAATCAGGCTGGGGATGTATTTCAGAGGTAGAATGCCCCCGAGTTCAATCCCCAGTACCACAAAAAAACAAAAACAAAAACAAAAAAACCAAAGACCAAAGAGATGATACCTAAAAAAACAAAAACAAACAAACAAACAAACAAACAAAAAAACAAAGACCAAAGAGATGACACCGAAATTTTGATTATTTGGCTACTTGCTTAAATAAATATTCTCATTCACTAAGTCAATAGATATTGGCTGAATGCCTACTGTATGACTAGAGAAATAAATTATTGGTAAAGTTAAAAGAAAAAAAAGCAAAAGTGATCATCCTTGGGCTGCTCAGAATAGCCACACTCATGCACATTTCTGACTATTTGGTTTGATGATGAATATGCCGATTTGAACCTTTTGGTTGAGCCCCCCACCCCCACTCCAGACTGTACTCTTTGAGGTTACTGTTGTGTGTGTGTGTGTGTGTGTGTGTGTGTGTGTGTGTGTGGTACTGGGGATTGAACCCAGGGGCATTCTACCTCTGAGCTACACCTCCAGCCCTATTTTATTCTTCATTTTGAAACAGGGTCTCACTAAGTTGTGGAGGGCCTCACTAAGTTGCTCAAACTGGCCACGAACCTGCGAACCTCCCGTCTCAGCCTCCCAAGTACTAGGATTACAAGTGTGCACCACCACGCCTGGCTGAGGTTACCATTATTATCCACTGATCCACAATCCAGAGATGATGTGAAATCACATTCCCCAAATTGAAGGGGATGGGAAACTCCACAAAATCATTTTACCATTGAAGTTCCCTTTTCCTTTAGATGAAATAATTCTCAGATTGGTGAGAACAAAAGATTTTCATCGACCGCAGCTTTTAACCAAATAATTTGAAAACTAAGCAAGAAAACCAGGATACCTTTTCTAGGAAATGATTTGTCTTTATTAGTGAAAATGCTGAGCCGGTTGGTCAGGATTCGGAAATCTGGGAAAAGCAGTGGAAGATCTGGGATGTTGAGGACTCAGTAGGGGTCTTTCAGTCTCAGAATAAAAATATCTGCTATCTCAGAGATTTTAGTCCTTGCAACTTGCCTAGCTGGTGAGATTATAAAAGGAGAGTACATGGCTGGAAACATTTTATTACCAGCAAGTTTTTAAATATTATATTTCTATATATGTACATACCCTCACTTCCAGGATCCAGGATCCAGATATATGTGTATATACCTACCTGCACACACACACACATTTATGATATCTCCCCTTACCTCCAAGACCCAGGGCTCTCCCCCTCAGTTCATAAACTGGTCATAATGTCAAAATACCAGACTTTTCAATCTATATTCCAGCACTTCCAAATTCATATCTTTTGTGCAGTAATATGTAACAGAATAACAGGATGCAGCTTTTCTTCTTCCAAAGACTATTATTTTTATATTTTTCTCCAAATGAAATGGCAAGGAACACTAGAGGTGACAGGAGCTCATCAGGGGACATTTCACTAGCATTCGGCCCATCAATTTGTCTAATAAATTGAAAAACAAGCAAGCAAAGGAATACATGAAGGAGCAAACGTTTTTTTTTTTAAAAAAACAACAAAAAGCATTCATGAATTATGAATTTCTCCTCATAGTATTTTCTGTATTTTTCCACTTTGTCTCAAATATGAGCGTTGCGCTGAGAGCCACATATGCATCTCTTAGAAGCAAATTACTGACTTTTGCCAAGATCCTGTGTCTGAATTCTGTTAATATGTGCATACTGCTTTCTCTTTGCAATAAATGGTTATGTAAATTTCTATTCTTTCTGAACCAATAATAGCAAGATATAAGTAAAACAGGCAGATTTTGTGACATATGTCATATATAAAACATGCCATTTGCTTCTCAAAAGAAGGTACCTGCCTCTACAGAAATGCCTTCTCTGGAATCCAGATGTTTTAAGTATCAGAAATAGCTCATCTTACGATACCATGAAAGGGGCCATGTCTTATTTTATTTTATTTTCCAGACTGAGGTTTCTATCTAGATCATGATACGATACGTTCAATTCAGTCAGGAGCATTCAATTTATCACCAAATACTACTGCTCTTAGGGAAAAAGACTAAAAAAAAAAAAAACACAGTTATTCATTTTGAACAATTCCCTTTTTGAAAGCTACTGAAGGCCAAATAACCTTATCTTCAAGATCATCTTCATAGCCCTGAAATCCTGGGAACAAACCACCCAGGAGAGACCAGCACTGATGTATCAGCTAGCCCATTTCTGAATGCTGCTCAAATTATGTCTCTCAGGTATTCTCAGATTTCGAAGGCCAATTTCTTTTTTTCCCCCTCCATATACAAAGGAGTTTAATGAAGTTAGCAAAGAAATGAGAGCACAGAGCAATACTGTGCACCTCCCAAACCTTATAACTTACAGGATAAACTCCAGACCTTTCTTATAACATAATAGGGCTCATTAAATTCTTTTTTTAAAAAAATAAATGCATTTTAAAAAATCAGCAACACAATAACAACATCTATGCATGCTGCTTCATTATTCTCAATGTCAAGGTTAGTTTATATGGAGAAACCTCGCCAATGGGTAAAGGAATAGCCGCTGTGCAGATTTGGGGGTGATTATACTGCACCCCGTTCTCACCATTCTGTGAATGCTTTCCATAAAGTGTCTTAGTCAACATTCTCACTGCCGTAATCCAAAACAACTGACCACATACCTTAGAGGAAGGAAGATTAATTTGCTCACAGTTTTTTGGAGATTCAGGGTTCAGTCCATGTGAGGCCAGGTCTGTGGATCTCAGAGCATAATGGTGGGAAGCAGAGACAGGGAGAGAGCAAGGGCTCTGCTCACACATCATGGAGGCCAGAAGCAAGAGTGAGCAAGCAAGCAAGGAGATTCAAAGACAAAAGTGCAGTCCCTTAGGCCACATCCCCCGGGACCCACCTATTCCAGCCACACTCTACATGCCTAGGTTACCACCCAGTAAATCCATTATAATGGATTTATCCACTGATGAGATTATAACCCCCAAGACTTAATTATATCAACTCTGAACATTACTACATGAGCTCTTCAGGGGACATTCTATATCTAACCATAATTAGAGGCAGTTTTTCCAGTCACCTTGCACTTAGACCTCAAGTTGTATAAGTGCTTTTCCTGCCATGATTTGAATTAATGAATGGCACCACTACCTATGTGAGTGGAACCAGAAATGTGGGAGTTCTGCTAGACATTTCCATCTGGGTTACACCACATGTTCAACTAGTCACCAAGTCCTGTTGATCATACTTCTCTGACATTGCTCTTGTCCCTTTCATCCTATCTTTGTTGCTAGTTAAAAGGCTCAGCTCCAGGAATAGACTGTTAGAAAAGTCCAGTTTGTATCCTTGTCTTTGGTCTCTGCCTCTTTCACCCTCCACACAGCCACAAGATTGAAGTTTTCAGCTTCTGTGTAAACCTTTCAGGGACTCTCAGCTCCTTGTGGAATGAGGTTCAAACTCTTGGGTGTGAGCTATGGGACTATTCCTGATGTGACTCTGTCCTTCCCCACTAGCCTTCCCTCTCCCTGCCTTCCCTTATACTCCTCCTGTGGCCATGTTCCAATGTTGGTATCTCTCCCTCCTCCAGTGTGCTACTTTACCCCTCTTTGGCCTGGAAATTCCTGTTCTCCAAGACCATGATGCCTTCTTGGATCTATCTGCACAGACTTAGCCCTTTTTCCTTGGTTTTCACACAGTGTGCTCCTGGAAGGTGGAAATTGTCACTTGATCAATTATCTTTGTATCATGGGTGCCCAGCATAGTGTCGGGTACACAAGGGACTTTTCAGAAATATTTGTGGAATGAGTGAATGAACTCAATGTGTAATATTTAAAAAACTGAAAGGAGAAAGGGGAAGGTGGGAAAATGAAAACAACTTGACTGGCATATCAGTGAACAGGATGCAGATCAAGAGGAATGTTCTAGAAATGGAACTGCTTAAAGAACACCTACATAAACCCATGGAATTGAAAACTGCATTTCTAAGGGCTTTGTTTTCCAATGGAATATGTCGGGGGGCTAGAAAGTCACATTTTGAAAGGCACTAGGCTCTCCTAATTGTGCTTTTATGAAATTAAAATTGATTTTAATTTTGTAAATGATTCCTCCTGCCCATTTGGAGAGTGTATCTTATTTACCTCAGTAATTCAGGGAAAACATTTGGTAGCAGCATTCTATTTAATATTAGCACATCTGCACCCAGAGAGGCTTCTGTTGTCTAATAAGAACACTCTGTGATCTAGATTTAATCTAATATTTGTCTGACTTCACCCAGCAGATAAACAGGGCTCATTAATATCAAACAGGCAGAATCTTTGTTTTTCATGACTGTAAAGCTGACCTTTGAAATGTAATCTTGTGTTCTCAAGATCAACATTCAATAAATCACAACATGAATTATAGCAAATACTTCCTTTTCCCTGTCCTCCTGTTTTTCGCAAACACAAACGTATATGCATACACACACAAGAAACTGTTCAAGGGCTCAAAGATTTGTGGTATTTTTTTGGAGCTTTTATCTCTCAGTTCCTGAAAAATGATAAATAGGATATTATCTCATGTTGATACTTATATCACTATATCTTAGTAACCAAGATTGAGAATAGATATAGATATAATAACCTTTATGCAATAAGACTACTATTATACATATAAGATATATGCATTAAGTTTATATATCCAATAACCAACTGTGTTTGATATATTTATTTCACAATAAGTTTAAAATATATATTAAGATGATTAAGTTAAACAATTTTTGGAAATGTCTACATTTAACAAAGTATTTATGCTTTTACATTTTTTTTACTCTAAAAAATTCAAGCTGGATGTGGTGGCTCATGCCTGTAGTTCCAGTACTTGGGATGCTGAGACAAGAGGATCACAGGTTCTAGGACAGTCTTAAGAATATAACAAGGCTCTCAACAACCTAGTGAGACCCTGTTTCAAAACAAAAAATAAAAAGGGCTGGTGGTGTAGCTCATAAGTATAATGCCCCTGGGTTCAATTCCCTGTATCAAAATATAAAAATTGAAAAAAAACTTGAAATGGGCATATACTTTATAGCTCTGACTTTAGGGTTTTATAAATCATTTAACAATATTTTATATTTCTCTAAAAGCATATTTTTGTGTTTTTTTCAAGCAGTGATACATAAATGTTTACTAGTTGTGTCCTTTCTATGGCTCATTTTTTCTAACTTTCAATATTTTGAAAAGATTCATTAGATTTATAATATAACTCATGTATCAGAATGGCTAAAAACTGTGAAATGCCTTTTTAAACCAGTTTTGAACTGTTTCAGGTGAGATATTAGCAAGGATCAATACATTATTCAAAGGCAACAAAGATCATTTCTTTAGTTTCTGAATAGCTAAGACAGGAGCTTAGAAGTGTTTTAATAATAAACAAATACAGAGCAGACATACTCTGCAAACAAATTCGGTTATGGTTATGTATGTTAGAAGAGCGTCAAAAACCCACAAAGTGAATAAGTGTGATTTCTGAAGTGAGTATTAAAATTCAACATACATTGCTTCACAGCATGTTGAAGCTTTATCTGCAAAATGAGGAAGTTGGAGAGATTTTTTGCAGCAATTTAAAAATATGGAAATCACTCTCTCCTGGCTGATTTACGACGTGTGTAGAGTTGTGAATGAAAGAACTTGGGTTTAGCTTAGGAACACTTTTTCCACCAAATAACATTTCAGGTTTAATCCTTCAGAGGGGTTTCATCTATTTCTCATCTCCCTCCTCTCCCATGCCAATAGTTCCCCGTTAAAGAGTCCCAGGTCAAACAGGAAAGTTGGCCCACAGACGCGAGTTGTCAGATTGGCTATCCGACCCAATTACTAACCTTAGGCCAAGCCAAACCAAACACAGCTCAGAGGGACAGTTATTTATAATATGCACTTTACAACATTTGAGTAAATGTCAGAGGTTCCCGGAGTTTGAAACACAGCACAGTCAGTTTGGACATGACTTTGGATCCAGGCATAGCAATCTGAAAGTCTCATTTTTCTGATTGGTAAAATGGAGTTAAATGAAACCTCAGAGGGGATTCAAGGAGAAAACTTTGCATCAGACTCAACACAAAACCGGGCCCTCAGTGGTCTCAAAAAACACCAGGTGTGTTCTCCTTATTACTTAAAATTGTGACTTGCATTTTTAATCCTTTGGGAAAACAGAAAAATGCTTTTCATTATTCTCATGCAATAATTCAGCAAGAAAGATTTTTCAGATGAAAAAGCATGTTAAGCACTTTAAGCAGTATGCCACCCGGACCATTTTTTTAGGGTGTCCTGTATGTTAAATCAGTGGTTTTAAAATGTTTTCTCAGAAGACAAGCATGGTGGTGCATGCTTGTAATGCCAGTACTTGGGAGGCTGAGACAGGAGGATCGTGGGTTCGTGGTCAGCTGCAGCTACTTAGTGAGGCCCTCCGCAACTTAGTGAGATCCTGTTTCAAAATAAAAAATAAAAAATAGGGCTGGGGGTATAGCTTGGAGGTAGAATGCCACTGGGTTCAATCCCCAGTTCTGCAATAAATAAATAAATAAATAAATAAATAAATAAAATGTTTTCTCAGCCATAAAGAAGAACAAATTTATGTCACTTGCAGGAAAATAGATGGAACTTGAGAAAATTTGGCTATGCAAAATTAGCCAGTCCCAAAAAGCAAATAATTGTTTGTTTTCTCTCCTATGTGGAAGCTAGGTAGAAATGGGGAAACAAGAGTAATCTCAGATAGATAAGCCGAGAGTCCAGTGGAGTGATGGGTTTAGAAGAGGTGGGGGATGGAGATGTAAAGAAGGTAACAGCTGAAACAACGCTATGGACGTATGTTAAATTACTAATGCCAATCTCCAAAACATGAATGGGGAAGGGGAGGGAGAGGGAGGGGTGGGCCTGGAGGGAAATGCTCCAGGAGTTGTGTGCATGTATATTCCTATCACTGCCTACATCAATATGATGTAAAATTACAATGCACCAATTAAAAAATAATGCTGACTGTAGCAGCAGCACTCTATTGTTCCAACTGGAATCTTATGCTGAGCCCCAAAGGCCCCTGGTCTCATTCCTCATATGAAGAAGCTTGAACTGAACCAGTGCTGGTTCCACTGGGGTCCACACACATCAGACAGGAGCGGTTCATAGCTCTAGTTTAACAAGATCAAGGGGAACATATTGATGATATCCTGAAACAAATCATCCGGACGACTGACAAATACCTGGTATTTATAAATACCTGGGGGCCTGTGTTTTGTCTGGGTTCGCCATCCTGCCGGCTTCCAGCTCTCTAAATTGATAGTGCTTAGCAGATAATGGATCGCTAAGCATTGCTTTGTATCCCAATTTCAAGGACAATAATCATCCACTGTCCATTATATCCATGTTAAATTATTTTTTACCAGTTATAAAAATGCAACTTCTCTTTCTAAGGGATAATTACAGCTTGAAAAATATTTTCGGCGAACGACTTTTGTTTCTCGAGTTATTTAATAAACTGAGTTTTGGAGGTGGCATTATAAAAACCGCAAAGTGTGATAGAATAATATACAAATGCAATTATCCCTAGCTGGAGAGAAAGAAATAACGGAGCTCTTCATCTATGCTTCTGTGCCAAGCAAATGTCAGACAGCCTCCAGGCCCGCTGGACGAGTGGAGGAAGGAGGATGAGCAGTTTGTAGAGGAGGGACGTGGCGGGGCTGGGGGCAGGGGGCCCTGGCGACATACGGTGGGGCTGACTGACCAGACTCACTGGGATCTGTTAAAAGAGGTATGGAGAGGGCGTGGTAGCGCATGCCTGTACTCCCAGTACTTGGGAGGCTGAGACAGGAGGATTGTAGGTTCGAGGACAACCTCAGTAACATAGCAAGACCCTATTTCAAAATAATAAAAAATAAAAGGACTGGGGGTGTAGCTTGGAAGTAGAATGCCCTTGGGTTCAATCCCCAGTACCACAAAAGGAAGGAAGAAAGGAAGGAAGGAGAGAAGGAAGGAAGGAAGGAAGGAAGGAAGGAAGGGAGGGAGGGAAAGAAAAGGAAAGGAAAGGAAAGGAAAGGAAAGGAAAGGAAAGGAAAGGAAAGGAAAGAAAAGAAAAAAAAGAAAAGAAAAGAAAAGAAAAGGAAAGGAAAAGAAAAGAAAAGTAAGGTTTGGGCACTACTCGGGTTGAAATACTCTGTGCTAGATCTGTACCCAGCACTGCGTCCCCATTGACATTTTCCCATCTTTCTTCCCCCGTGCTGCCTTCCCTCCATCGTTACAGCGTCTCTGTGTGTCCATGCCTCCTGGGTCACTTTTAGACATTTTAATAGAGATCACCTGGAGATGATGCTAAAATCTAAAGAACTGAGCAAGGGGGAAACATATGTCCTTGCAGGCTGGTGGGCAAGGGAGCCAGTGCTCCTCAGACCCTGTCCCCGGATGCTTCCCTGTTGTTTTAATCAGAGGCGAGCTCGCTGGACCCCGGAGCGCCGATGGGATGGTTCTCACACACCTTCTCCTCAGCTCAGCGTTACAGCGTTACAGCTCCTGTTAAAACATTCTCACTTTCCCTAGGATTCGTGCATACAGTGTATATTCCCAAACCTTATATGTTTGTATTCTTATAAACCTTATATAGTTATATTCCAAAACCTGTATCAGTTTTATTCACAACAATCAATTCCGTGGTTCACAAATCAAATTAGAATGTGTGCTCAGTTGTAGAATGCTATCAATTGCTGGGACTGCATTGATTTCCTACCAGCTTTTTAGTAGAAAGGAAACGGTATATACTAAATGTACATGGTCCATTTTAAGATGCATCTCAATTTCATCCTGATTTCAGAAACATCACCTGAGAAGCCACCTGGCACCTGAGGGTAGAGGAATTATGGCAAGCGAATAGGACCAGCTCATTCTCTAGTGCTCCGAAGGGACACAGGAGGGAAACCACAGCCAGGTGCAGGGGTCGTCCGGATGTTCTGTGCCGAGCCCTAAGGGTTCTTGCAAAATCTCCTAACTGATCTCCCTGCTTCTGCCTCTTGATCACTTACCACCTGTTCTCAGTAGAACACAGTGATCCACGTAAAACCCCAGTCTGCTGATAGGCCTCCATTTCTCATAAATCTCCACTCAGTGGAGGGCCAGAGCCAGCTCAGACCAGTTCCAGGGAGCTGACCAATCTCAAGGAATTTTGCAAGCTGGTTAACTAAATCATATAAACTTACAATTATACACATGATATTTAAAACCAAAGTAGCCAACACTGAAGACTTACCACGTTCTCGTTCTTATAGCACGTGTCACTGTTATCTATGCTCTAGCAGCGGTTTGCATCCTGTGCTTGAAATACTATTTTAGGGGGCTGCTACTGCATTTCTCTTCCCAACTCTGCAGTCAGCAATGTCATGTTTGCATCCAGCAAGACTATCTCTATGACTGCAATTGACAACTGAAATAAAGCGAATCCCTCTCACTCCGTCCCTCCCCACCCAAGAGACATCTACCAGCACACCACATAGTAAAGCAAAGTCCTTGCCCAGGCCTACAAAGCCCTCTGAGATCTGGCTCCTTGTCCCTTCGCCACCTCTCACATCACCTTCTACCACTGTCCCCTTCTTCTCTCTGCTTTAGCCACACCGGTGTCCTTACAAGGGCCACCTTGTTGCCCAACTTCAGGGGGTCAGTACTTGCATTGTTTTCTGTGCAAATGGTCTCCGCCAGCGGTCCCACTCTGCAAAGTTGTGGGATTCGGAGGAGCTGCTCCCTTCTGTGTCTGGAAGAAGCCAAGCACAGACCTGCCTCCGGACCTTTGCACCTGCCGTTTCTTCTGCCTGTAATGTGCTTTCTCCCCAATGGCCCCTTGCCTTGCTCCTTCACCTCCTGCAGGTGTCTGCTCCAATGAAGTCTCCCCTGACCATGCCATTTAAAAGAGCAAACTTCCCCCATCCATCCTTCACCTCCCCTGGGCTCTCTTCTCTGCTTTGTTTTTCCTTCATAGCACTTACCGCCAACCAACCTACGAAATTCTTTACTTTTTACTTCTTTGCCATCTATTTTTCCCCACCAGACTGTAAGTTCCAACAGATCTCAAGCTTTGTTTTGTTTACTATATCCCTAGAACATAGAACAGCATCCGACACATTGTAGGTACTCATTAACATCATTGAAGACAGGAATGGATGTTTAAGGATTTTAACAAGGACTCTCTGATTCCACACATACACCCATGTGCATATGTTATACCTTTAAATTTATACACACATAAATATATATGAACTATAAATCTGAATGTCAAGATTTGAACTTTGCCTGGGCTAACTGATGGACACTTATCATTTGATCGTTAGGCAAGAAGCTGCTTCAGAGGCACTCTCTGAAGCAGTTGAAAGTGTTTCTGTATGTACAGTAGGTTTCTCTTTCTGTGGAGGGCCCGAAGCTGATGAGCTCCCTGCCTTCCAGTCAAGAGAGTGGGCTCATCACTGGAAGGAAATCCAGGCAGGAACTTGAGCTAGTTCAAGAAAGGTGGCTGTAGATAAAGTGGGAAGGGTAAATTCCAAAAGAAAGTAGAAACTTTGGTTAAGAGAGAGAATGTGAGTTTTCCTGAATGGGGGCATGAGATGAGAAACAAGAAGAAAATAAAGTAGGACAAATAGAAAAAGAAAAGAAACATCATATGAGCAAGGCCCACGATGTGAAGGGCAGGAGTGATGGTGTGTAGCTAAGACTCCCCATCATCGCCATTTTTCTGTTAGTTCCTCCACACTCAATAACTTTAATGATCTCATAATAAACACTACAATCTTCCTATCGTATAGGTTTCAGAAATCACTTTGGACATGTCATGGCAGAAACACATCAAAAACATTTCAATCTTCATTTAAAAAAATTGCACATCATTCTCAACTTTCCCAAATTATAAGAGATACCTCCAGGAAAGGAATTTTCCACATCTGTTTCTATCCCCTGCCCTGGTAAACTCACTCTTTAGGAATCACCTTTGCCCATGGAAAACCAGATCTGTTTTTGCTATTTCCTTGCCCTCTGTGAGTAACAGTAATGAAATGGGAAGGTGGCTTGAAAAGGGGCAGCTTAGCTGGGTGATGCACACTTGTAATCCCAGTACTTATGAGGCTGAGACAGGAGGATCGCAGGTTCGAGGACAGCCTCAGCAAGTAGTGAGACTCTCAGCAACCAAGGAGACCCTGTTTCAAAATAAAAATAAAATAGGGCTGGGAGTGTAACTCGGAGGTAGAATGCCCCTGAGTTCAATCCCCAGTGCCACCAAATAAAAAAAATAAAAAAAGAAAAGGGGCAGCTTGTAGGTAGAGCTAAGAGCTGGCCACCAAGCCCCAGGTGCCTGCTGGAATCCAAGTGTTCCTTCCTTTATCACCTGCCTTGTCCCCTTCTAGTCTACAGGGCCTGACTCCGAGCCTGACACAGAACCAGGACTTAGGAAACATGTTTTGAGTGAACAAATGAATTAGAATGACTTGATTTGCCTTGGCGGCCTCTTCTTCTTTTTCCTGCAGTTCTTTATGAACATGTGTGATTAAGTAATTGTGCTCTAAGCCCTGAATTATAAATGGTAATTAAGACCAATGGTAGGAGCCAAGTTCCAGGTGGCATTTTTTTTTTCCTCCAGGAATAATAAAAATGGGCTCTGACATCCACCCTCGGTATTATTCACCTACGCAAACAATTGCCTGGGACTTCCACTTGTTAATGACATCGAATCATTATTCAGAGTACAATGCCTTCAGAATTATAATTAAGCCCGGGGTTTCTATGACAGAGCCACACTGTGTGCCCAGTGCTAAGAGCAGAGTTGGGAGGCGGAGTGCATTAATGAGTCCTTTTCCTTCCCATTACAAATCATTTGGGGGAAGAAAGAAGCTTTATTAGACTGAATGCTCGTGCAACTACGTCGGATCCCAAGTAAGGAACAATGACTGCTACGGAATTAATAAGATATTAATGTCGCTGTTCCTTAGTGCACTGCAAGGGTAATTGAAATACTCTGAAGCAAAAGTAATCTCATGGGCCTCAGGAACATAGTATTGTATTTGAAAAAACAAATCCTGTTATGTGTCATTTTCATTAAAATAATACTAATAAAATAGAGGAACTCATTATGCCAGTGCCTTGAAGATTGACAAAAAAAGTCGATGTTAACATGCTCGCTTAATCTGGGGAGCAGGATGTTAGAGCAACGGCTCTTCGAAACCCATCACTCCCTTTAACTGCTACCATCTTCACTCACGAGTCCTTGCAGTTATGTCTAGGCAACTGTCGCGACAGAATCGTCAGAGAGAGGGAAATGGCAAAGACCCCGAGTTCAGTCTGCACCAGCGAATGCAAACAGAGGAGCTAAGCACGGACATTTGCTTATTCAAGGTGGACTTGCCTAAATGCTTAGCACGGAAAGAGATCTTCTAGGAAACAATCAATTATTCTGAGGACACAGGATGATGTGTCAGGAAAGAAGCCAAGGGCTTCGGAGGCCACCCAAACCGGCTCATATCTCTGAGCTGTAGAACCTGCCCTCCTCCTTCCGCATTTGCATTCTTAGCTCAAGGGTGCTCAGGGGCTCAGATGGAAATGTCCATTCCTGGAGCCTCCTGTCTCCTCTCAGTTCTCTGTGCACGGTTCCACGTTACCATCAGGGCTTGTTTAACTTTCTCTGGTTCTTAAGCCTCATGAGTTTGGGGCTCCTCTCGGTCTCGCTCATCATTGTAGCCTCAAAATCTAGCATAACTCTTGGCACGTAGTAGGCATTTTATTTTTCATTAACTTAATGAATAGTGTTGTTGTGCAGATTTAATGAGTTGAGGTATGTAAAGAACCCAACATTCAGTAACTATTAATAATTCAATTAACCATTTCTCTTCTCTCCCCAGTAAACATAATTTATTAAAATGTTCCATTTATGACTAAATTAGTAGAGCATTTAATGCTATTAAATACTTATTAATTAATAATTTTACTAAATTTTTACATTAATCTCAGGAAAGTAGGGGTTCCTAAACACTGAGTTTTTACGGTATCTCTATGAAATAGGTAAGGGGCAAATAAAGGTCCTTCATTAGGAGATCTTTACACATAAAATTAAACAATTTAGGGGGCATAAGGAATTGCCTTAGGATTTCTATGAATATCAAGCTCTTTTAGTGAACTAGTGAACTGAAAATTCCTTTTTTTTTTTGGTACTGGGGATTGAACCCAGGGGCATTCTACCTCTGAGGTACATCCCCAGCCCTATTTTATTTTTTTATTTTGTTTCAGTCTCTCAAGGACTGGGATTAGAGGCATGTGCCACTGAGCCTGTCTTGAAAATACATTCTTATTTACTGAAATGTTATTTACAAACAGTAGTACACATGTTGTAGAAACCTGAGGTGTCTAATTCTTACAGTTTAAGAAAATGGAAATAGTATAAGTATTCTTTATAGGGCAGCCACATAGAGACATTTGTAGACTTGGGTTGGGAACAGCTAGCAGGCCAGCAATTTCTCCTCTAGAGAAGAACGGGCCATCAGTGCACAAGCAATCGATACCCCCAAATCTCTTCTGCACAGATTACAGATTAACAAATTTTCCCTGTGCCTTGTTGGTTCGGGACCCGTGGAAGAGTGGATAAGACTGTTCTTGATTAGTACTGAGCGTGAAAGATTGGCTCAGAGGCAGAGAAATGATGTTAAATGAATGAAAGAAGAGACAGCCTCCTTGTTGGAAGAGATTTATTTTTCCCTTTGCTTCAAAAATTCACCTGGGACCATCTCCCTCCTACCAGTTGAACCCACATAATACTAAAGCTTTGACCCCCTTCCCTCTGACATAAACCTCATTACCAATGCATTTCAAATCTTTAAAAAACCTTCAGGTGCAAAAAGGAGATAGCTAAATGGCCCCCTGGAGGCCGTTTGCAGCCACATGACTCTATTAAAATGTACGGTCCTATCTGCCTAAGTACTTGGAGAGGATGAAGTACATCCTTCATAGTGGTGATTTCATTCTATAAACCTATGGCCTGGTTTCCTTAGAGAGCACTTGTCCGCTTTCTATTTTCTCAGTTGAAATCAGATAAAATATTCCCAACACTGCCTCGAGTTTAATCTAGTTGGCTCTTACCACACATTTAACCATTTATTGACAGGTGACAGTAGATTTTCATGGTTGGGAATCAGGCACAATCTGATTCTTGTGGACCTTGGCCACTAGCTTTGTGATTCTGGATTGGTAATCCAGTTTTTTTTTTTTTTTTTTTTTGCGGTACCGGGGATTGAACCCAGGGGCGTTCTACCTCCATGCTAGACCCCCGGCCCTATTTTTTTATACTTTATTTTGAAACCGGGTCTCACGAAGTTGTGGAGGGCCTCACTAAGTAGAGAGAGAGAGAGAGAGAGAGAGAGAGAGAGAGAGAGACAGAGAGAGAGAGAGACAGAGAGAGAGAGCTGAGGCTGGCCGCGAAACCGGATCCTCTGGTCTCTGCCTCCCAAAGTACTGGGATTACAAGCATGCGCCACCACGCCCGGCCGGTAATCCAGGTTTGTTAACGCTCACTCTCTGTATCTATAAAAGGGGAAATGACAGTACTACCATTTAGGATTTTTTGCGAGGATTAATCGAGACATTATCTGGAAAGCACCCAGCCTAGTACCCTCAGCAAATATTACTATTTTTTTTTTGTGGTACCAGGGATTGAACCCAGGGGCATTCTACCTTCGAGCTACACCCCTAACCCTATTTTTTATTCTTTATTTTGAAACCGGGTCTCATGAAGTTGCGGAGGGCCTCACTAAGTAGCTGAGGCTGGCCGTGAACCAGGATCCTCCTGTCTCAGCCTCCCAAGTACTGGGATTACAAGCGTGTGCCACCACGCCCGGTTTATTATTACTATTTTTGGGTTCGATTATTTTGGTTCTTGGTCTTATGTTTTTCAACCGAGTTGCATACAATTTTCACACAGATAGAGCTATGGTAATGTGATTCATTGGTAGCATGGCTGGTTGGTCTTTATATGTCATAGCTTCATCTTATAAACATATAACCAAGGGAAGAATTTAGCTGCAGCCCCACCCCTATCCCAACCCACCAAAACGTCAAATGGTCAAATTCTGAATCAAACTTTTGATTATTTGGAATCAATCTTGTCATACTATTTAATGATCCGGATTCAGTCTGCCTGCCCCACATTTTATTGGCCACCCTTACAAACCAGCCAAGGAGACTGCTCCTGCCTCTTGAATACACCACTGTACCTCTGCTTGTAACTTCTACAAGTCTGTCCAAGTCTGTTCTACTTCACAACGCTTAGGCCATATACTCCTTTCTCAATGAAATCTTTTCAGATCTCTTTTATAAAAATTTATTTATTGGTCTGGGGATTGAACCCAGGGGCATTCTACCTCTGTGCCACTCCCCCAGCCCTTTTTAAAAATTAACTAATTCATTAATTAATTTATTTTGAAACAGGGTCTTGCTAAGTTGCTGGGGCTGGCCTCAAACCTGCAATCCTCCTGTCTCAGCCTCTCAACTACGGGGAGGTGCACGTCACCACGCCTGGCTCTGATCTCTTTAAGACATCATTTCTGTCCTTTGAATTTCCACAGACACGAACCTTTCCCTCTTACATGGAAAGACTGCAGACCTGGTTTGAATCTTAGAATCAAAACTTAGCTGTGCACCTTTTGGCCGGTAACTTTACCTCTCTCTAACTCAGTTTTGCATTTGTCAGGTGGGGATAATATTGTCACCTTGAATGGTTTTTCTCAAGCTAAAGCAGAAGCCTTAGTTCTGTGCCTGGGTCTTAGTCACTATTCAATAAAGGCCAGTCTAAGTATCTCATGAACATGAAATTATGTCCCGGTTGACTGGATCTGAATGTTTATCCATGAGATTCTATTGGCCCATCATTTAATTCTATATCTATCTATCTATTTATCTATCCATCTATCTATCATCTATCTATCTATCTATCTATCTATCATCTATCTATCGTACTGAGGATTGAACCCAGAGGCATTCTACCTCTGGGCTACACCCCAGCCCTCTTCTATTTTGAAACAGTCTTGCTAAGTTACTGAGGGTTGCTAAGTTGCTGAGACTGGCCTTGAACCTATGATCCTCCTGTCTCAGCCTCCCAAGTACCAGTATTACAGGCGTGCACCACCATATCCGGCCATTTAATTCTTTTATACATTTGCCAAAGCTTTCATTTGCTTGAGTTCAAGTCAGAGTAAACAAAGTGATTGATGCTTGAAAGCTTATTATTGTTGAAAACCTGGAAACTTAGCCGGGTGCACACTTGTAATCCCGGTACTTGGGAGGCTGAGACAGGAGGATCCAGGTTTGCGGCCAGCCTCGGCTACTTAGTGAGGTCCTCCGCAACTTAGTGAGACCCTGTTTCAAAATAAAGAATAAAAAAAAGGCTGGGGGTGTAGCTCGGATGTAGAATGCCCCCGGGTTCAATCTCCAGTACCACACACACACACACACACACACAAAAGAAAACCTGAAAACTTCACAGTATCAGGTGTATGCATATTTAAGGACATACATTAAACCTATGGGCATGAGAAGGGGTGAGTGGGTCACAAGACCACAAAGTAGAAAGAAGGAAATTAGATGGTGTGGTGGCACACACTTGTAATCCCACTACTTGGGAGGCTGAGAGAGGAGGATCACAAGTTTGAGGCCAGCCTCAGCAAGTAGTGAGATTCTCATCGACCTAAAGAGACCCTGTTTCAAAATAAAAATAAAATAGGGCTGGGGGTGTAGCTCAGAGGTAGAATGCCTCTGAGTTCAATCCCCAGTACCACACACACATACATACAAAAGAAGGAAATTCAACAAGTCTTGAAGGAAGAATAACAATAACAAGCTGGGTGCTGAGGGTTTGACTCAGTGTTGTTCCTCTTGCTGAGCCACCAAAAATAAAACCCTAAGACTCAGCAGCTCACACATGTGAGTCGCAGTTTCCGCTGGTGCTTTTCACACATAGAGCACAGACAATGGGTAACATTTCATGGCTGAAAGGTCTGTCACATGGAATTTATGAAGATCTTAGGGTGAAATTAGAAAAGCGACCTGCTCCTCTGGAATGGGGTCCTTTGAACTTGACTCAAGATCGCTGTACGTATTCCAAGCCCTGAGCAAGTGTTCTTAATGAAGTTATATGAAAAGAGCGGCCTTCTTCCCAGGAAAACACTTTGTGACAGGCTCAAAGAGTTGCCAAAGAGAATTAAGTATCTAATCAAATTCTGCATGAGTGTGGGTAACCAATTAACAGGCCCGGTTCCCATCGCCCCGGCCAGGATCAGCCAGCAGAGTGTTAAAGTCAATTTTTGTATGCGCTATCATCAATGAAAATTAGGTAGCGGTAGCTTAGCTGGAAAAAAAAAAGTCCATTCTCTTAGTGATCTGTATCTACAGACAGAAAAAGAAAATGGCACTTTTAATAAGAAGACTGTCAGCTCCAAAAGGTATCATCTATGATGCTCTGCAGCCACATAAAAGATATGCCAGTCATACTTAAGATAGCACCCATGCTTAACAGAAAAATAACACCATAAAGTATAGAGCGGAGGAAAGAAAAGAAAGGTTGGGAATCAATTCTAAGAGAAAAGAATGTGCGATTTTCCAGCCTGTCATTGCCCTTTAGGTATTAAGATAATGCTACAGAAAGAGGACTTGGAACCAAAATGTGTAACATAAGCTTTAGCGAGTTCAAAGTGAGTCAACCTGGCAGCAGCTCTTTGGCCATCTGCATCTGGTCAAGGAGTGTGTGTGAGAATTCCAAGGATCAACCCCACTTCCACACACTGGGGAGGCTGCCATTGAGTTAGCTCAGCCTAGTACATTACCAGACAGCCCTGGATTAAAGGACTGTACGTCTGCAGATGAAACAGCTATACATTTTAAGAATTGGTAGCCCTGTAAGCATATATTTGGATCTCAAACTTTTAAAAAATTTAATCATTTAAAAAATGATTACATGACTTTGGAGTTATTTATCAAAGTTCTTTTAATCACCTTCACTTGAAAAACATGGAAATAACCAAGTTCATAATCAATACTTTAGTTCTTTTTGAAAACTACAATAAATGCTTGGTGAATATGATATCTATCTGTGTGTGCGTATGTTACTGGGGATTGAACCACAGTTCTACCTTTGCGCTACATCTCCAGCCCTATTTTATTTTTTATTTTGAAATGGTCTCACTAAGTTGTAGAGGGCCTCGCTGATCTTCCTGTCTCAGCCTCCTAAGTACTGGGATTATAGGTGTGCACCACCATGTCTGGCTGATAATCTGTCTTTTAACAATATTATTTTAAGAAGTATAAGTGAAAAATTAATTTCTTTACAATGTTTATTTTTCTTGGGAAGATTAAAAAACACAGCGTATTGGTTAGCTTTAAATAATGGTTTTATGCTTGTGCAATTCTTCTTATGTAAAGCATGCCATTATAAGGGAATATGAGTGAGACCGATCCTATGGCTTAAAAAAGGCGAAAAATCCTCTGTAAGTAAAAATTGTATCTTAATTTTTCAAGGAGAATTTAAATGGAAAAGCAATTACTGAATATCTAGTATATCTTGGACCCTAGCTCAGCTTCTGGGAATACAAAGGTGAAGAGAACCATCAAGGAATTTACAATGTAGATAGTATCATGTAAATAAAACAATAAAATTAATTTTCAGAGGTGCCATATTGACTCCATATTAAAGAGAACAAAGTACATGAGAAAGAAGAAAGGAAAGGCAGATTATCTCACATGGGAAATTAGAGAATGCTTCACAGAAGAATGACATATTAGGCGAGTCCTGCAGAACAAAATATGCATGAGAAAACAGAGTTTGGGGCAATAAACTGAAGTGTATATTTTAGAAAGAGAGGGACATAGGTGCAGTTAAGAGAAACAGACAGGAAAAAGGTATTTGTGGAGGATTAGCATCCTATTATAAAAAGAACACTACAAGACCAATAAGAGAAACACAATAAAAAAAAAACGGGCATCGGATATGAACAGGACATTCATAAAATAGGGACTCTGAATTGCTATTAAATGTATAAAAAGATGCTTATTTTTATTAGCAGCTATGTTAATGTTAACTAAAGAAAGATGCTATTAGCCAGTGTTAAAAACTCTGATAAATAACTAACATTGGGGGAAGGAAAGCTCTAAAACAGCTGATGGGAATTTTTTTTATGTTCATTTATTGGTGCATTGTAATTATACATTTTGATATATGTCAGGGTATGAACATCATACATGCACACATTGCACATTTAGCCCTCCCTCCAATCCCACCCTATTCCCTCCCCCTTCCCTCCCTTTCATGCTCCAGATAGTGATTGAGTCTTATAGGTTTGTGTATGTATATCATGTGCTATAGTGTGTTTCCCTCCACCCCCCTCCCAACTCCCTCAGTTAGGTCACCTTCTTTGTCCAGTATAACCACATCAAAAAGCAAGTTCATAGTATCAAATAAATTGGAAATGCCTAAATCTTATGACCCAGTAATTCCATGTTTATTTTTATTAAAAATAAAACAGACCCAAATCCTTATACCTTTTCCCAAAGAGAAATGTGCCATAGAATAATACATAGCCTAACTCTCTGATGACTATTTCTATTTGTTTTCTGCTAGTATTTCAATTCTATAAGCCTAAATCTTTTATAACATCACCTACAACTAAAATATATTTGTCTTTTAATCCCATTAATGATTAAAACATCACCCAAACTACAAGCCTTAAGTCATCTTTGATTCCAGCTCCTTCACTGCCTTACATTTAATCATTTACCAAATCCCTTCTAATCATTTCTCGCTCCTTTCCCGTTCCACTGCAGTCAACCACTCCTTTATTTTGTTAGTTTGTTCCAGGCTGATTTCAAAACCTTTCTCGTGTTCTATGTGCTTCAAGACTTCTTTGTCCCTCCTCTTGTTTCCATGCCACAGACTGAACTTCCTACTGCACTTCTGTCCTAGCCACATGAACCCTTCTAAACCCAAACAGTCCCCTGCTCAGGAATCTCCCCTGTCCTGCACTCACTAGCACCTAATTCCACATGCTGCTTCTAGAAACCATCGTTTTCTGTAATGTGGCCCTACTTAAGCTCCTCTTCTACTACTCTCTGAAAATTATTCCACAAGTATTTGCATATTTGCTACCCTAAATATTGGAATAATTCTCCACCTTCCTCCCCCACTGATCTCTGGACAAGAGTGAGCCAATGAGACATCAGCAAATGCTTTTCCTAAGGTGACCCATGCCTTTCACTACGGCTTTCTTTTAGACTAGGGTGAAGAGACATTTGTTTTTTCCCTGTGACTCGCAAGATAATTAACTTCTGAAAGCTTTGCAAATCATTATGTTACAACTGAAGCTTTAAAGAGATCCCAATATATCCATCAAACACATGATTACTATAACAATGACACTGAGGTCTGCTGCTGGAGCCACAATGACTGAAACACTTTATTTTTAATGAGGGAAAGCTTCTGCAGTGTAACAATCAATACTCATCAGTAAAGAGAGCTGGGCTACCTCATAATTGTTACAAATTCAATTATTTCAGCAAAAGTAAATACAAGCTGTATAAATATGCCAAGCGGACTCTTGGCTTTAAAAACCTTCTATCAGAATTATGACTAATTTCTGTCCATGATGCACAGGAGTTATGATTTGTAGGTACTGACCACATCTGAGAGAGCTCCTGTAATTGAATTGCAAAATCCATTTCCAGAAATAGTAGTCTTTTTTGCTTACTTAATCAGACAAATACATTAAAAGGATATTTTTCTTCTTGCTAATGTCTAGGAGGTGTGATGCTGTCTGTCATACCAGACTTCAGGGCAAGTATTGATTACATGTTCATTGTCCTTGAATTAAACTAGGAACTTGAAATATGTTTCAGAATTTAAACCTAGTTTCTGTCTTAAGAGGCTTATCATGTAATGAGAACCACAAGCCAGTTTATTATTAGCCTCCATGATAATCATACCAAATGGTAAATTATGAAAAATCATAATGTTAAAGTAAAGCTTGAGGAAGTGAGTTTTGGAGATTATTACAAGACTTGTAAAATCAATGCCTGCTGGGCGTGGTGGTGCACGCTTGTAATCCCAGTACTTTGGGAGGTGGAGACCGGAGGATCCGGGTTCGCGGCCAGCCTCAGCTCTCTCTCTCTACTTAGTGAAGGCCCTCTGCAACTTTGTGAGACCCGGTTTCAAAATAAAGTATAAAAAATAGGGCCGGGGGTGTAGCGCGGAGGTAGAACTCCCCTGGGTTCAATCCCTGGTACCGCAATAAATAAATAACTAACTAACTAACTAACTAACTAACTAAATAAATAAATAAATGAATAAATAAAATCAATGCCTTAAAGTTCCCATTCACTAGAAACCTATTCATGATAGACACAATGCTGGGCACTTTAGACACATTCTCCCTAGTCATTCCAAAGATCATGCAAGACTGTATAAGGGGAAAACAGAACTTGGCATAGCTAAGCAATTTCTTTAAGGGTAAGTTAAAGTTTTTACCTTTGATATTTAGAGGAGAAATGTGGTAGTTTAAAGAAAGGAGAAAGGCAGGAAAGATGATCTTCTTTGAAAAGGAAAACTCAGGCAGAATAGAGGGTTCTACTGTTTGAAGACTAGCAGGTGGTAAGTCAGGCAGGAAGAACACTGCTCAGCAGCAAGGCTTCTTAATGCACAGGTGAGAATAGATAGACAGATATAAAATTTTTAAATTATTAAAAAGGTTATGCATTTTAGAGCTGTACATAAACTATCCTCAAAACAACCTTAGAAGGTGGAACTCATTAGTTCCAGTTTTCCAATGAGAAAATAAGCTTGGTGAAATACCTTGCCTGAGGTTTTACTTACCTAATAAGGAGTAGAGACAAATGCAGATCCTGGGCTACATCTGCATTCGAGCCCCCAAAGAATGGACTGTGGATGTATTGCAGAGTTGTGAAGTCAGAAGAATATGATCAAAGCAAGCCAGCAAATTAAGAAATAATTCACTGAGTATTTCCCCTATGTGCTCCCTGAAGTCAGGGACAGTTTCTAATGACATCTAAGAAAGATGGAGACTTTTGAGACAAAGGTGTTGAACAGAACATTCTTCCCTCCAGGGTCCTTCATCTCTCCTTTATGACAGAGGCTGTGCACAGGGGACCAGTTTTGTCCTCCTCACTACCTAGAATTGCCCTCTTGATCACAGCATCTTATCTTTCCTCACACTTTCTGCACCAGCTCTTTGCCCTCTCCGAGATTTCCAGATCCTCATTCCCTCTCTGACTCTTTTTGTTAGCTCCACCCTCCAGGTACAAGTGTCCCCTGATCCAGTCCTCACGGGTGGCTACTCTTTTCAGCTTGTCCTTCCTGCAGCTGTCCTGCCAACTCTAAAGTCTCAGTGCAGCTGAACACCTGTGTTTTCTTTGGCCTCCTAAGCACTTCCAGAAGAGTTACTTCATTTTTATATACTTTTATTGGTGCATTGTCATTACACATCATAGTGAGGTTCAAAGTGATACACACATAGGTGCACACAGCTCTCGGTGTGTTTACCTCTGCATCCCCCTCCTTGTTCCCTGTACATGTTAGTGAGATTGGTAGTGATACCTTCAGATATAGACATAGCATTATTTAAACTGTTTCTTCCATGAAGCCTCCTTTTTCTCCTCTCTACCTCCCTCTCCCAATCCCCTTTCACTATTCTACTGGCCTCTCTCCTTATTTATATGAAGCCTATTTTGTTTCCTATTTTGTCTCTAGCTTCTACATATGAGGGAAAAATATGACCCTTAACTTTCAGAGACTGGGTAATCTCATTTAGCATAATATTCTTTAGTTTTACCCATTTTCCTGCAAATGACATAATTTTGTTCCTTATGGTTGAGTAGAATTCCATTGTATATATATACTATATTTTCTTTACCTATTCATCTGTTGACAGACACGTAGGTTGGTCCCATAGTTTGGCTATTGGGAATTGTGCTGCTATAAATACGGATATCCATGTATCACTACAGTATTCTGATTTTAATTCTTCTTGAAAGATACTAAGGAGTGGTATAGTTGGGTCCTATGGTGGTTCCATTCCTAGTCTTTTTAGACATCTCCAAACTGATCTCCATAGTGGTTGTACTAATTTACACTCCCACCAACAGTGTATAGGGGTTCTTATTTCTCCACATCCTTGCAAGCATTTATTATTATATTCATTCTTGGTGATTGTTATTCGAACAGGAGTTTGATAGAATCTCAGTGTAGTTTTGATTTGCATCTCCCTGATTGCTAATGATGAACATTTTTTCATATATTTATTGGCCATTTGTATTTCTTTTTTTTAGAAGATGTTTATTAGTTCAATTGCCTATTTTTTATTGGATTATTTGGCTTTTTAGAGTTAAGTTTTTTAGCTCTTTGTATATTCTAGATATTAGTCCTCTATCAGAGGAGTAGCTGGAAAAGATTTTCTCCCATTATGTGAGCTCTTTCTTCTTCTTTTCTAACTCTTTAAATATGATGGTTGAGTCTACTGTTCATGCTCTCCAATATTAGCTGAGTTTCAAACATTGTTTCACAATACTTTCAGTTACATTGAGCCTATTACTTATCCATCTTCCATGAAGATAGCTATAAATTTGTATCCAGTCCTAAACTTCCCTCTTTTAATCTTAGACACTTATACTTTCCTATACTTTCATCGTTTTTGTTCTTCTTCAGCATCTCATCTCTGCATCTTAAAAGCCCATTCATTGACCTATCCTCTCTTTCTTCATCCTCACCTTCAAACCATCCTGCCTTCACACCATTTTGTACTCTTTAGGCTAACTTTTCTTACTGTTACAAGGAAATAATACCCCTCACTGTTCTGTTCCTCAGATTTTTAATCTTTCTCTTCCTTCCTCCTTCTTAGTGTATATATAGGTTCAATTTCCCTTGATTCTTAAAACAAACTAACTGGGTGTATTGGTACACACCTGTAATCCCTCTACTTGGGAGACTGAGACAGGAGGATCGCAGGTTCAAGGACAGCCTCAGCAATGTATTGAGACTCTCAGCAACTTAGTGAGACCCTGTTTCAAAACAAAACAAAACAAAACAAAAAAGAAATAAAAGATGAGCTGGGGGTATTTCTCAGAGGTAGAATTCTCCTGGGTTCAATCCCCAGTATACAAACAAACAAAATAAACTTTGCTTCCCTCCTTATAATGTACATTTGTGTCTTACTGATGATACTGAGGATGTGTGAATCCTTAGTAAGAGGTCTTAAGACTTGGTTTTAGCGAGGTCCAGAAAGAAATTTTTTTTTTTTTTGCAGTACCAGGGATTGAACCCAGGGACGTTTTACCTCCGAGCTACACCCCTGGCCCTATTTTTTATACTTTATTTTTGAAACTGGGTCTCACGAAGTTGCAGAGGACCTCACTAAGTAGCTGAAGCTGGCCATGAACCCGGATCCTCCGGTCTCCGCCTCCCAAGTACTGGGATTACAAGCGTGCGCCACCACACCTGGCCAGAAAGAAAATTTTTAAACAATGCATCATAAAAGAGGCCCATGTTGGTGATATGCCACAGAAAGACATTGGAAAGACTGCTGCGTTGGAAGAGGGGGCTCAGGTGGACATCTGAACAGCAGGCATCTGGAGACGCACATACAGGTAGAGGGCAAGGTACCAAGGGATGATTACAGGTAGACAAGACGGACAGGCTGAACACTGGTTAAATTAACTCACTTGACACTTTTGTCTGTAACATATATTCTTCCTACCTAAACACAGCTTTGGGAGAGACCGGACTGCTACCTAGGCTGTTTACTAAAGAATAATAACCTAAACTGAATTAAAATTACTGAGAAGAGGCAGAAGAGGAAGCGCCAAGACAAATTTTCACTCCCTCTCGTCAGTTCACATAGTGAGCATAGTATGAGACAGTAGTATAATTGTATAATTATATAATGGTATAATAGTATACTTTTATGTGTAAGTTTTTACATATTTCAAAAGAGCAGTTTTAAAGCATATTTTAAATGCCTTTTACAAATCACTGTTCCTTTCATTAAATCTCGTTTTTTAAAGCAATGTCTTCACATTCATAAACAAAGAAAAACAACCCACAGCTCCATGCATGATAAAGTTAAACAACAGTATTTGAGTTTTTCCATAAACTTTTTATTTTACATTCAGAGTATAGGCATATGATTCATGATAATAAATATTTGCCTGTGTTTTTGTGTTCCCAAGTGTGTTAATATTGGCTACTAAGATGCATTTAATCGACAAACATTTACATTTTAGAGATAGCTTACAGGGAAGAATCCAGGCCTCACCTTCTATTATTGCTTTTTTACTCACAGATACATTAATCATCAGTCCAAAATTGAGAAAGCAATTTTTTCCTGCATTATCCAAAACACAGTTGCTACTGGTGAACAAAATTATCTATTCATATGAGACTGTTCCTGTAACAAGAATCTCTAAAGCATTCGTGAGCTAGTTCTGCTTTTATTATTTGTTTAATATGAGTTCTATACATCCAAAATAGTGCACTGAACTGCTCTGTGACTGAGATGAAATCACATGCAATACAGATTCTTGACTTCTGATGGCTTAAGGACAAGGGTTTAAGGTGAGCAGGGTCTATGGATGTCAGATCAAGTGGTGATTTTTAGAGAAGCTTCCTTTTTCTGGCGAGTATGAATGAAACGCTTCTGTTGACAACATACAAGAGTTCAGTGCCTTTAGTGGTGCACGCCATTTACTGTTTCTTCAAATGTGGAGCTGGGCCTCACCTGAGCTCATTAGACTCTCCCAGGGGGATGGGACAAGATCTGCTGCCCTTGAGCTGAGAACCACAATGCATAGGGTGAGATGGAGGGCCGATAAATAGGCCCCAGGGGAAGCTGCAGCATGGTGTGGACAGAGAAAGGCAAGCAAGAGAAAAGGAAGAGAAAGACTGAAAGAAATGAGACTCAGAGCACTGGGCTACAAGTCAGGTCCTGGCTTCCATGTTAACCAGTTGGCCTAACACAGAGTCTGGTACTTAGTAGATACTGCATAAAAGAATGACCTTTTACCTGGTTATGGTGATGCATGCCTATAATTCCAGTACTTGGGAGTCTGAGACAGGAGGATCACAAATTTGAGGACAGCCTCAGCAACTTAGTGAGGTCGTCTGCAACTTAATGAGACCCTATTTCAAAATAAAAAATAAAATAGGACTGGGGTATGTAGCTGAGAGGTAGAATGCCTCTGGGTTCAATCCCCAGTATAAAAAAAAAAGAAAGAAAGTCCTGTTTGCTTAACTTTATTTCATCATTCATGTTGAATAATGCGTGTGACTTTGGGCAACTTGACCTATTTGAGTCAGATTCTCTTCATCTGTTAATATGGAACATTATACTGAGGATATCTGTAGTTACTATTGATTCTAATTTATACTAAGAACCTATGAAATAAATAAGTCTAAAATATCAGCAACAAAGTTTCTATCTCATGCCATTTTAATTCATATTTCTACTTGTTATCTTTCTTTTTTGCCAACATTAAGTTCAATACATAAGGCACTTAAATATGTTCTAAACTATCAGACAAGAAATTTACATCAACTGACAGAAAAATGATTTATGAAAATACTTTCACAAGCATCCTATCCCAAGATCTTCCATTTTTACTCTGATCTTCCATCCACTAATTAAAAAAAAAAGACAAAAGTGCCAAACTTTTAAAATGGATTGCAAAAAGTGTCAAGAAATTATAGAGGTAAAGTTGGGTGTGGTGGAACATGCCTGTTATGACAGTAGTTGGGAGGCTGAGACAGGAGGATCATAGGTTTGAGGGCAGCCTCAGCAATTTATCAGGGACACTGTTTCAAAATAAAAATAAATAATAATGATAATAATAATAATAATAGTAAAAAACCAGGGCTGAGGTGTAGCTTGGAGGTAGAATGCCCTTGGGTTCAATCTTTAGTACCAAAAGAGAGAGATAGAGATAGAGATAGAGATAGAGATAGAGAGATAGAGAGAGAGAGAGAGAGAGAGAGAGAGAGAAAAGAAAAAGAAATTATAGAGGTACGTGTATGACATGACTTCACCAGTTTCAAATAGACACAGATATGGTAAAGCAGTGGATAAGAAGAAATAGGAAATAATTTTTGCCTGAATCAAACAGCCACACTGGGGGATTAGCTTATTGCCCATGTGTTCATTAACCAATAGAGTCCCCTGTGTGCACCTTCGGCTTCTCCCCAGGTGAGCCTTAAAGTGCACCCACCAATGTGCACAAGTAATATGTCCTTGGTAAATATCAAGAAGGGAACATTTATACCTCATACACAATATTATATCTCTCTATTTCTGGAGCAAACCTCACACTGCTACTTTGTGCTACTTATTATTTTTAATTCCCCAACTTATTTTGAAAACAAGAATGTCAAATGATTCGTGTTTGGAAATCATAGAAAAATATGTCCATAAGACATTTAAGATGAATTATTACAATAGGTCTGTTGTAAAAACAGTATATTTTATGGGTCAGAATGACACGGAATATTTATCTTCATCATAAGAAAGAGTCGCTGTGAATTAGTTATGGCTGGAGCTCTCTAGAGTAATCAATTCTCTCCTCACTTGCGGGATAAATATATTTCACTGCAGTCATCGCGCATTCACATAGACGGCTGAGGGCTTCAGACGGCTCTCCCGATCATGGGTGTGTAAATTTATTTCTCTGGGCGTAGTCCCACATGATATGCATACTGACTGTAGTAAGCAGAAATGTGCAGATTTAATCCCAAATGAATGCACAATGTTGAGAAATTTTTTAAAAATTAGCCTTATTGTTCTGTCCACTGTTTTGCTATCTCATTCAGTCAGGTAACGTGCATCAGGATGCTTCAACAAGATTAAATACCTGCCTCTTAGGAAATCAGACTAGAGCAAACGAAAGTTGCATCTACCTCCTTTCCTGCCCAAAAAAGCATTTTAAAGCTCCTCAGGCTCACCTGCATACAACAAAGGGAAAACCAAGTCACCAAATTAAGAGACCAATGTGAATTCCAACTGTGTTGTAAACGGACCTGGTTAGTGGGGAAAGAAGATGCTGAACAGGCTGGGTCATATCCCATCTTATAGGAGCTCTATTAGATTAAAAAATAAGAAGGGATGGTGTTGATATTTGATGAATATTCACAAATATCTATTTGTATTAAAGAAACTCTGAGCCGGGTGCGGTGGTGCACATCTGTAATCCCAGTACTTGGGAGGCTGAGACAGAAGGATCGCAGGTTCAAGGACAGCCTCAGCAAGTAGTGAGACTCTGATCAGCCTAGTGAGACCCTGTTTCAAAATAAAATAGGGCTGGGGGTGTAACTTAGAGGTAGGAATGCCCCAGGGCTCAATCCCTAGTGCTACAAAAAAAAAGAAAATAAACTGTACCTAAAGATTTACACTATTTCTTCCTCTGAATATATTCTCTTACACTTCTCTAGAAATGCCTGGCTAAAGAAAGTAACAAATACATTCAGTGTGGGCCTACGAGGGTCAAATGTCATTTAAAACATGATGTGTTTCAACCTCCAAATGTTTGGATTCCTATAGATGAAACGTCTGACTCTTTCAGTTTATTTTAAATTACTTGGCAGTGTGTTGCTACAGCGGTGAAATAAGAATCCCATAAAAGGGACCAAAAGTAGAATTAAATGACAATGAAGAGCTTCCATCCATATTAAATTTCTTAATGGATGCCATGTCTGATTTTCATTAGCCCCATGTACATTTTTCTCTTACTCAGAGCCTGAGACGTTGTGTTGATGCCTTTCTTAGTTGCTGCTGATATTAGCAGGGTTTTTGAATGAGACCAATTTCCTGGTGTGGTTTTCTATTTAGAGTGGTGACTCTGTTTTCTTTTTAGTATTTTTAATGACTACAAATAGGAAGGTTGTAGCAGTCAATAGGTCTCTGAGACGTGATTGTCTCAAATTAAAATGCCCATGGAAGAAGAGAGCAAGGGAATTTAGGGCAAATATAGTGGCTACTGGGGGAAGGACAATTGATAACTGTCCAGTGACATGATTAATAACTGAGTCTCTGACAATTTTTCCCCAGTTGTGTTACCTCATTATTTTTTATTGTGATAAAAACACATAATGTAAAAGTTATCATCGTAATTATTTTCAAATGTACAGTTCAGTAGTGTTAAGTACATTCACATTATTATAAGACAAACCTTCAGATTTTTTTCACCTTGCAAATCTGAAACTCTAGACCGATTAAATGACAACATGCCTCATTTTGATAGTGCCTTTATCTGTATATTGTTTTATAGTTTTATTTTCTTTTTTGTGGTACTGGGGATTAAACCCAGGAGCGTTCTACCTCTGAAGTACATCCCCTCCCTTGTTTTATTGTTTTTAAATTTTGAAACAGGGTCTCACTAAGTTGTTGAGGCTAACTGTGAACCTGCTGTCCTCCTATCTCAGCCTCCCACATACTGGGATTACAGGCATGTGCTACCATGGCAGGCTATTTTATAGTTTCTAGGCCACTTTTACATGTTACCTTATTTGATATTTCCCTTACCCAAAACATTAATTGTAATAGATAAACTTGAGCAACTACTGTGTGTTGAATATTGTGCTAAATGTGTAACAAATATCCAAAATATATTTATTGAATCAATCACTTTGAGAGCTACATTTTTCTGAGCTCATGGCTTTATGCTGTTTTATTCATATGTAATCTAAAATGTTTATATAGGAATGTTTCACTATATAAAATATATTAGCTGGGAGTGGTGGCACACACCTGTAATCCCAGTAATTGAGAAGCTGAGATAGAAGGATCGCAGGTTCGAGACCAGCCTGAGCAACTTAGCAAGGTCCACAGTACCTTAGCAAGACCCTGTTTCCAAATAAAAATAACATAGGATCTGGGGTGTAGCTTGGAGGTAGAAAGCCCCTGGGTTCATTTCCCACCACATATGCACATGCTCACTCGCGCTCTCTCTCTCATATATATATATTTATTTATACATCTCACTATATATAGTAATTAATGATAATAGTTTTATTAATGATAATTCTTTCCATTAATGATAATAATTTTACATAAATTATTATCATTAATAGAAAGTTTATATAAATTTTTTTTGCGATACTGGGGATTGAACCCAGGGGCATTTACCACCGGGCTATACCCGCAGCCCTATGTTTTATTCTTTATTTTGAAACAGGGTCTCACTAAGTTGCAGAGGGCCTCACTAAGTAGCTGAGGCTGGCCACAAACCCAGATCCTCTGGTCCCAACCTCCCAAGCACTGGCATTACAAGCATGCGCCACCACACCCGGCTTATATAAACTATTTTTAATATAAACTATTATCATTAATAGAAAGTTCAATACATGTTAATGTTATGAACTTTTTTAGTTTAAAATACTGCTATCTTTATACTGGCATTAAGAAGTTTTTTTCTTACATTTTATTTTCATTTTCCAACATTTTACTCCTGACAATGAATTAGTATTCATTAGTATACTGCTACTGTCATGAGAGAGTGCAGACTCACTGCTGTAGCAGTCAGGTTTAGGGAACGCCTTCTCTCTTCCTTCTCCTTTTCCTCCACGCACACGCTTGTCCATCTTGATGTTTAACATTTAAGGATTCATCTGCTCTTGGATGCTTCGCATCTATCCCCAAGTGACGATGAATGTTCTATTTGCTTATAACTAGAGACATGGCTAATTCCCAATTTATTAAACATTGTCTCTTATCTCTTATGCTATTATGGCAAAGCATTAAGACTTGATAGCAGATGCATGGGGTTTTTGTTTTGAACCTGGTCTAATTGCTCTGTGGTTTAGGACGAGTTAGTTTTCAGAGTCTCAGAGTTCTCACTGTAAGAAAAAAAAATGTAGGCAACAGTGCTATGTCACAGGAGTTATTGGGGAAAAAATCATATGTGATAATGGATGGGAAAGGCTCTGAAACAATAAAATTCCTCTCAAATATATTTACACACAGGAGCGTGGCTAAGGACAGGATCCATCCATTAAAAGGTGTGTGTGTGAAGCATTGTAGCTAGATTCCTATTTTTTCAATGATTCACAGGGAAAAATTTCTCCAGTGAAAAAAAATGGGTCCTGAGACACATTTAAACTTCTGACTCCATGGCAGGTTCAACCATGTAGTCCTTTCTCTGCTCCTTTAATGCTCATAAAAAAAATTTTTTTTCTCAGTTTACAAATTCCAATGAAATAGAATTCTGTAGTTTAGGTTGTCAGTACCACACCAAGTTTAAGACATTTCTGTTCTATTAAAAATATATCTTTTTTTTTAGCTCTAGGGGGGAAGTGTAATTCAAGGAATTACACTTGTGTTTAGCTCTAGGGGGGAAGTGTAATTCAAGGAAGAACCCTTTATTGCAAAACTTTTGCTTTTACCCCCTATAGGTTTATGGATGGATTTTGAGAATTTTTTGACTGCTGTGCAGTATTCTCCATCTGGATGACATGCATGGTGACATAAGAGAAACTGTTTCCTCTGTCTGTTATCTACTTCTGTCCACCTAGGCCTGAGAGTAAAATAATTTACATAAATAATACACATTAGCAAATACCACTCTTATCTGTGCTTCCCTCATCCCCTTTTTCATTTACTGTCATAGGTCAGTTTGTCTTTGTTTCATGCACTATTAGAACAGCCTAGTGAATGCTCTCTGTCTTCCCCACCTCTTTCCCTACATCTAGCTCATCTAATAATATAGGTAATCTCAAGCCACACTTTCATCCTTTGCTGGCAAACTATAAGTAGATATCTTTCTCTCTAGAGTTGTAACATCCATCACTAGCCACATGTGACTACTGCCCACTTGAAATGTGGCTGGTCTGAACTAAAATGCCCTGAAAGTATAAAATGGTATGCCAGATTCTGGACAGTTAGTAAAAAAATATTACAACTCTTGTTCCGGTCAGCATTCTTGCAGCTATAATCAAAAAGATTTACCACGTAACTTAGAGGAAAGAATATTTATTTTCTTATGGTTTCAGGTTCAGTCCATGTGAGGCCGGGGACCATGGATCTCAGGGCATGGTGACAGGAAGCAGAGAAAGGGAGAGCACATGGGCTGTGCTCACATCATGGAGGCCAGAAGCAAGAGAGTGAGCTGGGGGGAGGAGGAACCATTTATATAATACTTCAGAGCCCCGCCCCCAGGGACCACCTCCTCCAGCCACACCCTACTGACCTACCGGGTACCACCCAGGTAAATCTATTACAATGAATTTATCCACTTCTGGGATTACAACCCTCATGACTCAATTATATCAACCCTGAATATTAATAAATGAGCTCTTTAGGGGACATTTTATATCTAGCCATAACAACTCTATTGGTAATTTTATATTGATTCCATGTTGAAATGATAATATTTTGAATACACTGAGTGGAAACATAGTCTTGAAATTAATTTCACTTGCATCTTTTTTACATTTCTTACCATAGCTACTAGAAAACTTAAAATTATTTTACTTGTGATTTTTCTTGGTGCGTTATTTTTATATCAGATAACACTGATCTAAAGAATTAAGTATAAATCCATTATCTTAATATGATTACCAGCCTTATTCTTCCTTCCCACTACTCTTCTTTATATACCATATGTAGGCAAAAACTGAGAAACTTACTGCTTCCAGTGTATTTCCTTCTTCGTGCTTCTCTCTCTTTCAGTCTTTTTAACTCATTGAATTTACATACATATCAATCAACACTGCTGATTACTTATCATCTTAATTTGTGGACATGTTTCTTTCAGGATGGTACCCAAATCTAATTTTTAAATGCACACCTCCTAGCTCCTAGGATGGTTCCTTTCCTACTTGTGGTGTCACTACATACAATACAGGGTGCCCAGTTGAATCTGAATTTCAGATGCCCAGTAAATAATTTGTAGCACTGTAATATTTAGGACATACTTATTCTAAAAAATCATTTGTTTTTTTCTATAATTTATATTTGACTGTGTGACCTGTGCTTTTATTTACTGAGTCTAGCAACCTTACACAGGAGACATTCAATAATTCATACAATGATTGCGCTAGAAAACATTCATGAAGAATAATTAAATGATGACAAATTGAAGGGAAAAGTAATCTACATGAGTGACCCAGAGGCCTGATTATCCTACCAACTCTTAGGTTCCCAATTTCTTTAAAACTAAGCTCATCGTTAAAACATATTCATAAAGCTAATAAGAGAGGCTTTATATTTCAGCACAATTTCTTTTTTTATATAGCAGTGCTCATATTCTGAAGTAAATCTGGGTAGGATAGAAGGAACTGTTCCTAATAACAGGTGATGGGAAACAGCATTGTCACTAGGAAAGACACATCCACATCTTCTCATTACTGACTAGCTTGAACCATATTTAGCTTTTATATGTACTATTTTACCTTTATATTTAAAAGGCTCTGTGGAACCGCTGAGCTAATAGGAAAAGCAAGAACTGAGAGTCATTTCTGTACAGACCTTCCTTCCCTGACACCCAGATATGCACACACTTTTGTTTCATGCCTCCCCATTAAAGCTTCCAAATGTTTAGAGATCTATTATTTGTTTATCTAGCACGATTGCTCTCCTGTCTCCACCCGGTTAAAGCCGTACAATTACCCTGCAAACACTGTAAGCAGGAAGAAAGACTTCAGCTGTATCATTTTTCAGAAATAACAGAAGTAACATCCTTCCAGCTCTGTGGCTGAATCTAGTGTCATTGTAAAGTTGACTGATACCCTGATATAAACTCAGCACCCAGCTAAATAAGCACAATTTGAGAAAGGCAGTCCTATTGCTGCATTTATTATCCTTAGGTATTTTTTTTCAGCAGCAATAGGATTCTCTATCAAACTTAATTGAAATATTGCATTTTCAAATGAATACATTTAGGTTGCAAGGCCAATTTTCTTGTATTTTTTTTCTCTGTGTAAGAATCTTCTTAAACTTCACAGGATCTCTGCACGGACATGGAATGCACCCCGAGTTCTCTTGAGGATTAGATGGGCTGATCACATCCAGATGGTCTCATTTTACAACTTCTGCCATTACATGATAAATCCAAATAGCTCCTGAATTCTGTAAGTGTTCATTCTTTAGAACTACTAAGAATTTAAAATATATGTTTATTTAAAATATATATTTTAAAATATATGTTTATTTAAAATATATGTTCAAATGTTCATTACCCAAAGCAATTTATAGATTCAGAGCAGTCACTATCAAATCCCAAAGGTATCTTCTGAAGAAATAGAATAAACAATTCTAAAATTCACATGAATCCACCAAAGGTCCTGAATAGCTAAAGCAATTAGCTGAAGAGAGAAGAACAAAGCAGGAACATCATATGATGAGATTTCAAAATGTACAGTTGTCCCTCAGTATTAATACAGGATTGGCTACAGGACCCCTTGTAGATACCCAAATTGGAGGATGCTCAAGTCCCTTTTTTTCTCTTTTTTACAGTACTGGGAATTGCTCTACCATTGAGCTA
This sequence comes from Glis glis, assembly GCA_004027185.1. Lineage (NCBI taxonomy): Eukaryota > Metazoa > Chordata > Mammalia > Rodentia > Gliridae > Glis > Glis glis. The sequence continues at coordinate 1,231 of PVJS01012217.1, read as the reverse complement.
TATCTCTATCAATTTTTATTTTATTTTTAGAAAGGGTCTGGCTAAGTTGCCCAGACTGGCCTCAAACTTGAAATCTTCCTGCCTCTGACTCTTGAGTAGATGGGATTCTAAGTGTGCACCACTACACCCAGCTTCTTGATTATTTATAATAGTTAATACAATATAAGTGCTATGCTAATAGTTGTTATACTGCATTGTTTAGGGAATAATGACAAGATAAAAAGTCTGGACATATGCAGAGTACATATAATTTTTCCCAAATACTTTTGATCTGTGGTTTATTGAATATTTGGATACAGACCCCACAGATGTAGAGGGCCAACCATACTATTAAGCTGTAGTAATCAAAACAGCTTGGTCCTGGCACAAGAATAGTGTAGATCAATGGAACTGAATAGAGAGCCCAGAAATAAATCCACACATTTCTGGCCAATTGCTCTTCAACAAAAATGCCAAGAACACACAATGAAGAAAGGACAGTCTTTTCAATAAATTGTGTTAGGAAAATTGGATATCCACATGCAGAATGAAATTGGACCCTTATTTCACACAATACACAAAAATCGTCTCAAAGTGGATTAAAGACTTAAATTTGAGACCAACATTGTCAAACTACTAGAAGAAAACGTAGGGGGAAATCATCTTGTACTGGTATTGGCAATGATTTCTTGACTATGACACCAAAGGAAGAGGCAACAAAAGCAAAAATAAGCAAGTGAGAATACATCACATTAAAAATCTTCTGCACAGCAAAGGGAACAATCAACAGAGTAAATAGTTAACCCATAGAATGCAAAAAATATTTGCACACCACTTATCTTGTAAGGCGTTAACATTCAAAATATATAAGGAACACAAACAACTCAATAGAAAGAATACAAATAACTTGACTTAAAAAAATGGGCAAAGGACCTGATTAGACACTTCTCAAAAGAAGACATACAATTGCCCAACAAGTATCTTCAAAAGAATGCTCAACATCACTAATCATCTGAGAAATACAAATAAAAACCATAGTAAGAAATCACCTAGACCGGACACCCCCGGGCGTCTCCGCGCGCGCGCCACACCTCCGGTCCCGGAGCCACCTGGGCCGGGCCGCCCCCGCACCAGGTACCGGACACCCCCGGGCGTCTCCGCGCGCGCCACACCGCCGGCCCCAGAGCCACCTGGGCCGGGCCGCCCCCGCGCCAGGTACCGGACACCCCCGAGCGTCTCCGCGCGCGCGCCA